>JAHRHJ020003392.1:0-179740 GCA_019776745.2 Taxus chinensis
CATAAACCCGCATATAGATTCAACCCATTCACATACATCTTCTACCTCGAATGAATTTCTTGTGGACCCAGACGCATTAGGAGCTAGTGAAAATAGTGTTTCATCACTTCCAATTTTGCTAATTGAATTTATCCTCTTGTTATAGTGCTATCTTTTGCTAGGATAATATAGTGCATTGATCCTTTACAGCGGGTTGTTTATAATGGTGAATATGTTTATGAACCTAGATCTATTATTTAGTAGAGAGTAAAAATCCCTCAATGAAATTGGAATTAAACTAAACCCTATTAATTTATGGTGGGAGGATGTTCACTTGTAGGAGAAAACTATAATTTAACGCCTTGCATACAAAATTTTTTGAAAGAATTGATTTTAGATAACCTTAGAAAATGAATCGTGTCCCAAATCCCTTGTTATGTCAGTTTTATGGAATTAGTAATAAAGAATATTTCTTATCAGAATCGTGAAATGTAGAACATGGGGGCTTTGTGACTAGGTCACTTTGTTCATGTGGAGTTATAATGCTCTAATAATGTACTTTGTTTTAATATGTCCAGAACAAGTTGCTTTCTTATCTCGTTTGTTATAAAACAATGGTAACAAATTGACCATAATTGATGTAAAAGTAAAGCAGAAAGAAAAGAAAACATTGAGTTCGAAATATGTCCACCTTGGAGGCCTTATAATACTTTGAACATTTCCATTGTTACAAAGAATATGATTTGCCAAATCGTTGATTAAATTTTGATAAAAAAAGATATATACTCCTATAATTTTTTTTTTGGAATTCACAAGTTATGAAATTGGAATAACTAGGGTAGGGAAATGAATTTCTGTGATTGAGAAATGTTTTGTAATAAGATACCTTGTTTCTAATCTCCGTTAGAGTCCGTTTATTGGCGTTCCTGGATATCGAGTCACTTTTTCTTGAGTTGTAAGGGTGAAACTATAGATATCGAATAAATGTTGTAGAAGAAATTCCTAACATAGCAATAAGATAATTAAGTACTTTTAATATGCATTTGACTGTATGCCAATGAGTCTGCAAGTTATGGAAATGTTGTAAGGATAAGACCAACTTAGAATGGTTTAATTACAATTAAATGTGGGAATGAACTAATGTTTCTATAGTTGGATAACGAAGAATTTATCCTTTGCTCAATAAAGTTCTTAGCATTTTAAATCGTAACTAAAATACACTTAAGGAATAGTATATCAATGGAATCTGGGTTTCCTATCCTTGAGTCTTCTTAATGTGGTTGGCATTTCCATTATTCGTCATTGGGGAAAGTGTTTCATCAACATGCCTATGTCTTTTTCATGGGTCTATGTTGAGTCGATGATTTATGTATGTCGTATATGAGTTGAGTTTTTTTGTATTTGAAGCCCTTACTGTGTTGTGTGGTAGTGAGAAATTTAAGTCGAAAAATTTATCTTGGTATTTTACTGTTGCATTTGTGGGTGCATAAAATCTTGGCATTACATATGGTATCAAAGCAAGGTTTATGCTCTTGAACGCTGGGGTAATATTTAAGTGTGATTGATTCTGCAATTATGGTTGATGGTGTTATACATATGGGTAGGTTTCATGATGGTGATAAATATTGGAAGCTAAGGTTTTTTAAGAGGATTGATCTATTTCGTCAATTGTGATAGTTGAATGCACCATGACGTGTTGTCACTTAATTGCGCATTTGTTATCATGGTGATGTGTTCGGGATGGAGTATTCTCTCTCCTCGTGTGGATTCCCTGAATATTTTACGTGTAAATTTTCTTGTGATGAGAGTATTGACTCTCCTCTTTTGTGGCTCTAATCGATAATCTGTGTGTGATCTACCACCTTTGTGTTGGGTGAAAGGAATGATATTGTGAATTGTAAGTGTTGAAACATGTTTGACCTATGTGATGTGAAGATGGAAATGATGTATTGCATGGAAAATTGATGTAAAGTGAATCGCATTTTATCATGATATCATCACCGTATTTTGATTAGTTGGGTGCCAAATCGTCGTTTTGTATCATCATTGACTATATCTTGGTAAGGTTAGACCTGTGTTCTCAATATTATACTTCCATGTAATATTTGTTGGTTCATGCTTGGGATTTAGGGGATATGGTGATATGATCCCGAGTCACATGATTGCCGTTTTGTTACAAAATGTGGTAAGTGACGTCTTCGTAACTCATGAAAGTAATGATTTTGTTTTACCCTGTATATATACCATGTGTAAGGTGTTATGGTTAATGGGCATGAATCACCATTGCGTTAGTGATTTAGTTATGTGTTTGTTTGTGAACCTTACACTAGATGACCCTAAGGGAATTAACCGTTAAGAGTGTATGTGTGGAGAGAGGAGGTGTGGACTAGGTTTTCATAATTTTGAGCCGAGTACGAGTGAGGAAGTGGAGTCTTATGTAAACTGAAAAACTGAATTTTATTTGTTTAGTATACTTCGATCTTGCGTAGTATATTGTGGATGTGCACCACCTTAAGCTCAACTTATACAAAATAGCACCCCTACTCTTTCCTATTGGGTTGTCCATCAAAAAATCCTATGTGATTTAGACTATACTAAGCCTTGTGGGAGTATGGAGGGATGATTCAAACAGAGATGGTGACAGTTACATTATTTGATATACTCATTTCTATTTACGTGTATATTTTTTATGAACCAAGGCTCGACATCCGAGTGCCAATAACTCAATGAGTACCTCATCGGCTGGCCGTATAAGGCCACATTGTGATTGTAATGTGCTATTTCTATATATACATATTTTATTCATTAAATTATTAGCTATGTCTCTTTTCTTGTAAGAACGAGCAATAGTTTTTCTTGATTGATGTGTGCTTATATTTTGGGACATTTTATTTAGTTTATTGCACTAACATGTAGATTTTTTGCACTAACAATGGCTATTTGGCCATTTGCTTTACTTAGATTTAAAATTATATTTTCATGTTTAATTTTTTTATAGCCTATCTTCAAGGCTTTGGATGTTGTCCCACTTGGCATTTGAAATAGATTGTTATGTTGGTTCTAATGTTGTAATGTGTTGGAATAGTGTCATGGGATTCACCGTGGAGTGGTATGAACCTATGGATTCGACTTCGTTGTATTGGGGGTATGCTCCAAGGAGTTACAGATAACTAACAGAGTTGTTGAACCATGAATTATTGTGTCACTTGAGTTAGGGGTGATCTAGGACTCTATGTACCTAGGACAATAGAGGTGACCCAGACTTATTTAATGGAGAAAGGAATATGGGAGTCTATGAGTTGAGTGACATGATATTCTTGATGGCACTCTATGGTTGAGAGACCTTAAGAGACTTGATGGGAGGCATAAGAGACTTGAGGAGAGAAATAAGAGATTCTTGATGGGGCTGTGTGCGATAAGTGACCCGACTTGGAGTTTTGAAACTATGTTTGTCTTTCTCTTTGGGATGCATATGGTACTTGTCGATGATTCTTTGAGAGCTATATGGAGTTATTTTGTGATGCTTTGGGAGGTATATATGGTAGATTGTTGTTGTGATGTTATTATGTACTCGTGTGGAGTATGGTGTTATGAGTTATGTGTACTCTTGTGATGTCTATTTACAAATTGTCATGATTGAGGGTTTGATGCTGACTCTTGGATTACTTTTAACTATTGGATATTGACTTGCAACTGTGTTTGTATAGTCATCCCATAGTTTTGTGAAACCCTCATATGTGATACCAGTTGGGATATGTATCAATGTTGATGATAGTCTTTTTTATGTCACATGATGTATGTATTGATCTATGCCATGTGACATAATTATTGTGACAATTACCATCATTAAGTGGATTACTTGTATTTTCCTTTAATGGTTTGGAATTAAAGGTTCTTATGATGTGATACAGTTGTAGAAGTATGTAGAGATATGCCATGTAGACCATTAGTGTTGTGTTTGGCCCTTATGTGGTATTGTACTGTTAGTTGTGTTGGGCACCCACAAAAATAAATAAACTGATTAAAATCTTAAACAATGAATATTAAGATCCCAACACTTTGATTTTTAGTTAAAATTTCAAAGGAAAAGACTAAGTTACAATGTAATTTAAGAGAACTACCAATCTTCACAGAACATTAAAATTTAAGATATTTCCGACAGAATTTAGTTTGTTTACCTTTGTGGTCGCATTATACCAACAAGTTGATTTGTTAAACTAATATTTTTTTGAATTTATTACCTACCTACCCTTCAAGCTTTGGTATTGTGTTGCATCGAGGATGATGCTCTTATAAGGGGAGGGAGATGTAGTGCTCAACAAGAAACCACTTTTAAAATTTTAATTAATTAAAAAAAATGAAAGGCAATAGTGTCAGGAGATTTATGGTGAGTGGTTGGAGGTGGCATGAAGGCATGGGCAACCTATGAAGCACATGGGCAGGGCAGTGGTTGGATCAGTGATGTATCAGAGGAGGCGTTTGGGGGGAGAAGACATGGATTTTTCAAATGTCATAATTAAAAATGCAGTTTATAGGTGTGAAGCTTGAATCCACAATTTTTTATTAACATTTACCTTTTACCTACATGACTTCTTGGCTCATTCTACAACAAGTGATTTGAAAACCATTTTGTGCATCCTGTGGATAAAGGATAGAATATTTTTATCAGATGTAGTTGTAAATGCTCTGGTAAATAGAATAAAAATGTTGAAGCATAAAGAAAGCACGTGAACTGTTTGGTAGAATGCCTCTAAGAAATGTTTCTCATCTACAAGGATATTGCTCGTTTAACATAAATGCTATACCTTGCAGTGGGTTTTTTTTCATCATCTGTGAGGAAATGACCTTCTGTTGCCACTTGTTTTGTCCATTGATGTATGTATAATAGAAGTTAAAAACATTGAGGATAAGGGATGCGTATGGAAAAGTTTTATGTATAACTCTTTTGTTTTGGATTCTTCTTCCTTCTATGCGGTTGTGATGTGTGCTTTGTAATAGGTATGAAGCCCTTTTACAGTTCTTTGTATTTCATTTCGAGGATTTAGTGTATTGGTTAAGACAGTGAAAGTGTCTTTCTTCCTGCCCCACGTATGCCTGTGCAAGATTTTACCTTTGCTAATATTTCTTTGCGTGGATGTGTTTGTTTGGTGCTAGGAGCCGAGATGCTTGGTTTTATGTGGATGACAGTTAAGTGAATAGATGGATCACCATCTGCATAGGCACTGCTCTGATTCATGATCCACCGAGTCGTATATCAGGTTTGAATGTTGAACCTCATAAAATGTGGATTTGAACTTTATCTTGGACACCATGGATATTATCTCGAGCAATATGCATCTTGGTAGTAATGAGGTGGCTATTGGTTTTCGGAAGTGGTAGGATCAGACATGTTACCCTTTTTAGGCCACACAGTTATCTATCGAGATGTGCGGCTCATTCCACTATTGAACTCACCCCTCATACTAATTGATCACTGCGTCATGCAATAAGAAGGTGTCAATATGGTAGCATTTGACTACGTGCATTAAGGAGTTAGTTCGCTCGTTGATGTCTCACCGGGAATAGTGTAAAGGCCAATCCATTGAGGCCGAGGTAATTAGAATTTGGATCGAGCAATGTTGGAAATACAAACTCAAGAAAGCCAATATTAGAACTCACTCACCATAACAAGTTAATTTGTGACCCAAATCGGTCTTGGAAAATGAGCTAGCACACCAAGTTAGTAGTGGATCTTTCCAAGGTTAAAAGGGTTGATTGCATGATTTCAAACTCTCCCAGTGTTGTTGAGGCATCCCCTCACATTGATCACATGTTTGATCTCATGTATGCCAAGTGTTCTCTCGTCCACTGGTATGTGGACGAAGGTGTGGTAGAAGGAGAATTTTTAGGGGCTCGTGAGGATCTGGATGCTTTCAAGAAGGAATCAAAAAATTTCTACCAAATTGTTTTCGTTGGTCAAGGTCCATGGAAAAAAATCTCCAAGCTAATGTCTTCAGTAAGCGTGGGGAGAAAGGTATGGATTCTCACTGCTCTCCTTCTCTAATTTCTACTTTCATCATTTCTTACAATTTGATATTAAATGTGTATCATTAGGAAATGTAACCCCAAACAATGATAAAAATTTACTTCATTTTCGAAGTGTAAAAAAAAAAAAACAAAAAAAATAAATTATTTGACACGGAAGTGACATGCATGGAATGCCACACCGAAGTATACCACAAACCCAAAAATTATAGCATGATCCCTGCTAACATGGAACACCACAGGTAACTTAGCCAAGTTGTTTGAATTTATTTAGCATCCTTACAGTTTGAATTCCTAAGCCACTTGGCTTGACAGTCACTTGTGTGACATGTTTGTTTTAATAAAACGCGACCAGTTTCAACTTATGGTTACTGCTAGTTTGAGAGAAACTCAAAACCACTCCAACCTACCCCTAGACTGCTAACAAGAGAATCGTATCCCACCTTTCTTTCAATGAAAACACCTCTGGAAACTAATTTTGCAAATGGGTTTTGGGGCCCACTAGTCACTTGTGCAACAAGAGCTATTGACACAATTACGATAACGGGCCACAGATTTACCCCTATAACTAGCTTTTCTTGTCATATTTGACTTCCGTCAATCACGATAAATTCTCTATATAAGGGGAGTAAGTAGGAATCATCAACTTGGTCATTGATCTTGAAACAAGTTTGTTCGAGACCCTATTGTACAAACTTTATTGTTTTGGATTGTTTTCTTGACCTTAGCTAAAATCTCCTTTTTAAGTCTCGTTTAACTTCTAGCCACGCATGTGACCTCATAATACCATTGCAATCCTATGTAGAATTTTATTCGATCATTATCTTGTATAAATAAATTTTTGAAATGTATGGTGATTTTTGTCTCTCTCCACCCTTTTCTCTCTCCGGAAATGATTATGAAACTTTGGTTGATTTGAAAACATAAATGAATTGGAAAAATGTAAATTGGTTTGAAATGAAATTAAAATGGACATGAAAGGAAAATGGTTATGATATTTTGAATGGAAGATAAAATGTCTCGTTACTTTCTCTCTCATCTTTACTCTCTCTCTCTCTCTCTCTAGTACAAAAACGTTACGTGCAAATGAAAGTGAAAGTGTGAATGCATGAGAAATGAACTCTATCTTCTTCCCTCCTCTCTCTCTACTCTCTCTCTCTCTCTCCCTCTCCCTCTTCTATTTAATTTAAATTGTTAGAAATGATGAATGTGTGGATTTATGCTAGAGTGTAGGGGATTTCCATTCTCAGTCCTAGGACTGATGCAACGTTGGTTGCGGGTACTCCGAACAAGAGGAATTTTCTGGATGTGATATGTTGTAATTAATGAGTTGTCATTGTAAAGTTATATTCATCTTGCAATATATGTATTACCATAGAATAATGATATGTATTGTGTTCGAAGAATTTTTCTTTATATATTTTGAAAAGGGAATACCAATGTGGCTATATTTTATAGTGTCGAATTGGATGTGAAGTTGTGCTCAATGTTGTACCTATGTTATAAAGATATTAAACTAATATTTTGCTATGTTAATTATTGGTTTATTTCCTTAACACCCACAATGCTAGGTAGAATCTCCTCTCATCAAAACTAACGAAAATAAAAGAACGAGTTATAATGCCTATTGTACTTCCTCCTCCCATTTGAGTCTTTTCCAGGGTATAATACATTGATCATGTAATTAAAATACTCTAACCTTATTAATCATCTCCTTGTTTCCCACCTAAGACGTCTTATTAAGGACCTTTTTACCTGAATATTTGATGAGGTGGTGATTTTACGTTGTGAAACCTATCGTTTGGGACGAGTGAGGTGATCATGTCTTGTTGTTGTAGGTATGACCATATCATGAATAAGTTTAACCCCCTAGTGTGTAAATTCCCTTGGTACCCTAGTGGGTGGCCAAAGCCTTGCAAGATAGTTGGTTGTTGTACCTACGATTGATCTCTTGTGAGATCTAAATTTTGTGAGAAGAGACTACGTTTCGAATTACTTGCGTATTTACCCAACAATTGAAATAGGTCCTTAGGAGGATTTTGTAATGCTTAAGATTATTTGGGATACCTCTCTTGCAACATACACTTAATACTTCCTTGTCTAAGAGCATTGAAATGAGTTGTCTAGTGCGAGGTTGTACTCCTTGTAGTCTTAAATTCCTCAGTGTTATGTAAGTTTTATAGGAATTTCATTTGTTCCAAAATGATGTTAATACAGGACCAAAGTAACAACATAAATGTAGTTAGTGAAAGGGTAAATAATATTAAACTAAGGAATGACCACTACAAAAAAATGGTACACCATTAAGCGATGTCAAAACCAACTAAAATGTCAAATGTGATCATAAAATGAATGTAATAAAGTAGAGCTCCATGAATAATACAACAACCTAATAAATTGGAAAACCAAATATGATGCATGATCACATGCTTTGTATGCATGAATGTGGTTAAACAACGATAGTAATGAAATAATGAAATGTAGCCTTGAGAATGGGATAACTTTTCCTGTAGCCAAGGTCTTGTGAGATAAGGAGATTGCACTCTTGTTGGAATTGTAAATTTTAGTAGAACCCTTGGCATAGTTAGGAATATATTAAATCTAGGATCACTCAGGAAGTAGAATTTATGGTTGAAACATGTAATTAACCCATTTCTATTGAGATTAAATCCTTAAGATGATGAAACATAAGTAGTTTGAAATGTGAAATTCATCACTTAAATTCAAAGAAAAATATCTATAATGGGAACACATGTTTAATGTACCTTTCCATGCGCAATATGATTTTGAAAATATGAATTCCTAATTGGAGCAATGGATTGTGAATCAAGAATGATACAACTTAATTAGTTAACCTACATAGCTAGGTTGTAATAACTTGAAGATTGAAATAATGTATTGTTAGTATTAAACAATGTTATAAAATGAACTCGGGATAGGTTTTCTATTGATCTAGTAACCTTTTTTTACTTCTTGCAAATTTTTCCTCCTTGTAACGAGGGTATTTTCCCAAACCAAGTAAACACTGACCTTTCTAACAAATCCTTAAGTCAAATATTAGAAGGTGCATGTGTGTATATATGATCCTAATCACAATCAAGCTATATAAAGTTATTTCCATAAGAGAAATGAGAAAATTCTAAAGGAACAACTATAGGTGAAATGTTAAACAAAAACATGCAGCCTAGTTGTAAAGGAACGAAGGGTCCCATGTTATGTGTTCTTCAGACAATTATAGTCAACTAAACAATTTTTGAGAAACAAACCTTTATCATAAGAATTGAATATTAGGAGACTCATAGTTGTTTAAAATGAATTTATTTAATAAATGAACTATGCATAACTAATGGAATTAGAGAAAAGAATCTAACCACGCATTTTCTTTGTTGAAGACTAATGGTCTGCAAAATAAATTAATTGAAGTTTTAAAAATAGTGAATTTTAAACCTTATGTGTTTAATTCTATTGAAAACTGTAAGGACGTACAATGGAAACCTAAATGTAATGAATATGTAAACCTTGAAAAGGCCATGTCATGGAGTATGTCTATCTTGTGTTTCTTACTGTAATTGGGTCATTGTCCTAGTTTATGTTGTTTGAGTAAGACATTGATGTGTACCCTATGTTATCCTATTGTATGAGTGGGTTCATGTTTATGTAAGTGTCCTATGTGATGTCAAGTTTATTTATTTGGATCCCATGTGGTGTTGTGTAGCATGCAATTAAAGTTAAAAAAAAATTATTTTGATAATTTTACTATTGTATTTTGGTGTTGAAAGTTTGGGGTCACATTACAACGTGGTTACATCATTTAGATATCAAAATAAATTGTTTTTATTAGTATGTATAATGGAAGTGACATGTTTGAAGGGATAAGGATATGCCATACCCTGTCCAGATCCTTCCACACCCAACCATGCAACCAATTATTTACCTAGGAGGTATGTAGACTATCTAGAACGCCTTCACATGGAGTTATTTACTCCACTCACCAACCTTGCCTTTCTATTTATTAATTTTCCTTTTATTAATTATTTTTTTTATTTAATATATTTTTTTAATTTTATGACATCAGTGAACTCTTACCAATACCAGCAGAAACTGGTATCTGACAAGGTATTCAGACCCTTTCCGTAAGACAAAGTGATTGAGGTCCAATACCTCCCCTTACGTTCGAGAAAATTAGTATATAAACACATATGTATCAACAACTAGGTGTGAAGGCAGGAATCCACACTTCACAGGTTAAGGTTAACAAAGTGGAGAATTATTATGGTATAACTTCAGTTATAGCCAAGGTCTTATGAGTTAAGGAAATTATAGTCTAGTTAGACTTGTAAAAGTTAGTAGAACCCTTGCCGTAGATAGGAATATATCAAACCTAGGATCACTCAGGAAGTAGAATTTAATGGTCAAAACATGTAATTAACCCATTGTTATTGAGAGTAAATCCTTGAAATGATGAAACAAAAGTAGTTTGAAATGTGAAATTCGTCACTTAAATTCAAAGAAAAATATCTATAACGGGAACATAGGTGTAATGTACCCTTCCATGTGCAATATGATTGTGAAAATATGAATTCCTAATTGGAGAAACGGATTGTGGATCAAGAATGATACAACTTTATTAGTTAACCTACATAGTTTGCTGTAATAACATGAAGATTAAAAGAGTATATTGTTAGTATTTAAAAATTGTATGGAACGAGCTCGAGATAGTTTTCTATTGATCTAATAACCTTCCTTTTTTCTTCCTATGAATTTTCCTCCTTGTAACGAGAGTATTTTTCCAAACCAAGCAAACACAACTTTCTCAAACAAATCCTTAAGTCAAATATTAGAAGATGCATGTGTGTACGTACGTTCCTAATCACAATCATGCTATATAAAGTTATTTTCAAAAGAGAAACGAGCGAATTTTGAAGGAACCACTATAGGTGAAATGTTAAAAAAAACATGCAGCCTAGTTATAAAGGAATGAAGGGTCCCATGTTATGTGTTATTTAGAAAATTATAGTCAACTAATAAAAATAGGATTGTAATAAATATTTCACCATGAAAAATGATGTGTTGTAGGAAGTGACTATGAGTAAGTGTATGTTGTCATGGGTCGTTGTTGTACTTTGTCAGTTTTGGAAATATGGCTTTGATGTGCATCATGTGTTTCATGTTATATATGTGGGTCCATGGTTACGTAAACATCTCATGTGTTATAGATTATCCTAATTGATACTATGTGATGTTATGTATCAAGCATTGTAAGCCAAATAAAAATTATCCTGTTATTATGTGTGTTGTATTTGTGTGTGTAGAATGTGAGTGTTACAATGCGTGAGAAAATATATTTAATTTTAAAAAGTTTTTTAGACATCTCATATAAATAGACATTGCATGAGATGTTGTAGGAATTGTGTGGTAATTGATGATAAAAAAAGATTCTTTCTTTCTAAGAGAAATTTCCCATATGTCATATTTTTATTATTGTGTACTATCATTGAAGTTTATGTATACCTAAGTATTCCAAACCCCTCTTAAGTGTCTTATGGATGAAAATGCTTTGAAAGGTTCTTATCACAAGAAAATGTAGTTAAGAGAATTAGATTGTTTTAAAATATAGTGTGATTACTAGATCTTAAACATATTTTGAAGAATCCTAGTGAAATTCTTTACATAATGAATGTGATATTAGATGTCTAATCCAATATTCAAAGTCAACTAAATACCAATGAGGTTGTTATTCAAGAAATTTTTTATATAGTTAACTTTAGATATTTAAGCAAGAGAAATAATCAAGAGTCTATATCGACATCTCATTTACCTTCTCATCGGGTCATTTATCATATTTACATTCCAACATCAATATTCCCCGTGGTTCTCCTAAAATTCATGTTGATTAAATTAATTTAATTCTCGATGTTTTCCAACCCCTTCACTTGCTTTTTAGATTCCCTTTATTATTCCCAATGCTTAATAACGTGTGCAATGTGTCCATTCGAACATATATTCTACCACTCATTTTCTTCCTTTTAAGATTACTATCATGATTTGCACAATATTGGATTGAGAATTTATCTCAAGATTTTCAAAATCCATACAACTAAGGCCACTTTTAATGAAAGATGTTTTAACCCTTTAGATTATGATATGATTCCTTGGCCCTTTCAAAAGGTTTAATCGCTCTAAAGTTTTAAGTATAAAATGGTAAAGGAGATTCATACCACCTTTATATAAGTAATTTTATGCCTCTTGCTAAGATTTTGAACATCATGATTGTTTATTAAATAATCGATGGGAGTTTGAATAATTTTTCTCTTTATTGTTTCTATACACTTTTTCCTGATCACTATATGCCTTTATCATGCACTATTTGATGATTTTTTGCTCATTTTTATCAAACATTTTCAAGAGGACACCTTTACATACATTTACACTATTGCTCACGTAATACAAGGCATCAATGAGCTTATCAATACATATTTAAATACAATATTATGGTTACTAGGCTAAGATGATTAAAAAGTTAATTGAAAGTGAACTTATTTAAACTTATTTCTCAAATATTTCTCACACCTATAAGGACAAAGTACTATTCAACACTAATTGTATATGAACAATTTTATATAGTTAAAAACGTAAAAAAAACAACTTTTTAAAGGAAAATATACTTAAATATGGGGTCAATGTGCTCCCTTAGCAGAGTATTTTCAACCAAAGGTAAAATTTCAAGCCAAGACTAATAATGGATTATGATGGAACGTAATGTAATGGGGGAAAATGTTTAGTTTGGAAGACCAAATGGCTTGAAAGAAGTGAAGAAAGCATTCAATTGGATCATTAATACCATAAATTGAGAGAATTTTTGTTTTTGAAGAATTTTGTGTATTTCTTGTCAAGTTATATATGTTTTAAATTGATGGAAAAATGTAAAGGTTGATTTGGGCAAGAATAAGTAGGAGAGAAACCAAATGGACGTGAAAATATAAAATAACATGGTTAGTGAGGGGAGGAAGTTTGGAGGATAACAAAAACCCTTATATTCCTAATAAAAAATACCTTGAAAAAATGTAATCCACAACAGAAAAATCATTAGGATGGGAGTGTAGAAAATAACTAGTGACATTAAGAATTACTAAATCATGAAAATTTTTCATAATAATCAAGTTTTTTTCCATAAAATTTGATTGTTCCATTTAATGAACATCACTTTGATAACAATAGCTTAAATTGTCAATAATGTTTAATAGACCATATGCTATACATAACATACCACTAATATGTGTATTGAAAGTTTCTCCCCCAAAAGCAATTTTTTTTTTGTTATTTTAAAGTTAAAAACATGTGTATTGAAATTTTCTCCCCCAAGAACAAATTATTTTTGTTATTTTTAAGTTGAGAATTGCATCACTACAAAATATTCAATAGGAAAAAGGATGCAGCACTACAATTCCACACAATTATTGAAAGCATAAACCTTACACTCTCAATGTGTCATCCAAACATGAGAAAGAGCATATAATGACAATATTCACATAAAATTAATTTTTATCTACTCAAACAATCAATGCACAAGATTTATAAATTACTTCTATTAGTTTCATTTCATACACGTAAAGTTGTCTATGTCCATAGAGAATAGTGTGTTTTTTTAACAAATAATAGGATAATGTTACTCCCTTCAAGGATAATATTACTACAGTTTTAATTTTTTTAAAATACTTATATACAATGAGATATTGTAATTATAATTAATATTTAATCTTTTTATGAATAATTTATAAAACTAATAACTTTGTTCCAACTATTGTGGAATAAGTTTTGTTTTGTTGTGAGAAAATAAATTTTCTTAACTTGATCTATGAACAATTGCTACTTCAGAAGTAGATAGTATATTTTCTACAATTTTGAATTATTTATATAATTTTATTAAGAAAATTTGATATTCTTTTTTATTTATTTTATCTATTATTGAGATATGGTATATTCTTATGTAGAGAGACTTTTTTAAAAAATGTAATAAAGTGAATTGGTAACTTTTTTTCTCTACATTAAATTTAATGTCTATTTAATCATTGCTTGATATTTTATCTTTTTGCTTAGAGTAGTCAATAAAATAAAAATAATATGAAAGAGTTTAGACTTTTTAAAAAATAATTAATAAGAAATTAGCAATAGTTTAATATAATTATTAGAGTTTATAGTTTATCTCTATAAACACATTTAAAACAAATATATTTAAGATATTTATACTAAAAAAATATTCTCAATTAAATATTTATTATTATTTAATTTATTTATGAATAATGTATAAAACTAATAAATTTATTCTAACTATTGGTGGAATAATCACTTTAGTTTAATTTTAAGGAAATAATTTTTTGTAATTTGATAACTATGTAGAGAGATTTTTTGAGGAAATGTAATAAAGTGAATTGGTAGCTTACTTTTTTCTCTCTACATTAAATTTAATGTGTATTTAATTATTACTTCGTATTTTATCTTTTTACTTTAAAAAGTCAATAAAACAAAAATCATATGAAAGAGTTTTAGGACCTTTTTTAAAAAATAATTAATAAGAAGCTAGCAATAATTTAACATAATTATTAGAGATCAGATATTATCTTTATAAACACATTTAAAACAAATATATTTAAGATGTTTACACTAATAAATGATTCTCAATTAAATATTGATTGTTAAGTGTAAAATCTTAATATTTTGATATTAACACAAAATAAAACATTGAAATTGTAAGATTTTATAAGTTGTATATTTTACTAAATCATAAACAACAAGTGTATTGGTAATAAAAAGCATAATAGGTTAACATATTTATATTAAATTGATGCATATATTTTTTTCATATTAAATATTTTCCTAAAACGTTGGTTAAAATACAATAGATGTATTCTTTCATTTTTTTGGATTTTGGTTTCATTTTTTTTATTTCAATGGAACTCATATTCCGCTTCCTCAACTACCTTTTTTCTTTCCAAAAATACATAATTTAAGAAAACTATTTGACTACTTTTATTAAAATTTATTGATAAATCATATCAATAAATCAACAAGATTTACAATAAACAACATTTAGAACAGTCGTAGATATATACAGCCATCAAGAAACAGACAAACTATTCCTGTATTTACATGATGCCGCAACTACCATCATTTCCCATGGCCACATCAGTTTCTTAAATGTTTATTATAAAAAATTCATAGATTTCAACCAGTTTCTCGTCACGGCCGGATTAGATTCCAGATGTTATTTTCATGTACCATATCGCGAACAGGGTTTGGATGGATTGCAAGTGAGAACTCCAGCATTTCTAGTCAACACAGGCACTGCACTCCCACTCTCGACTTTGAAAATTTGCTTGGTTTTATAATCATTTCCTGTTTTAACTGATGAACCAGACTGTGAAAAATATGCTCCATTAAAAAACAAATCTCGCACAGATCTCCAAACCCATCCAGCACATGCCGAAGAAGTTTCACACCCTACCCGGTTTGTTACCATTTTCTTGTAAGATTCATCTGGTGCAATAAACCTATTTCCATCGCTTATAATGGTTGGGTGTAAACTCCCTCCGATTGCATATATTGTCCATGGATCGTAGTTGTTATTGGCCACATGAATATGCCCAAATCTTGCTCTGTAATGCACAATTCAAATATTTTCATTAGATTTAGCTAAAAAAACTTCATAACAGTTCACATCATATATTAATCTCTTTAAAAGAATAGGCAATTAGTATTTAGAATGCGGATAAACATAGAGCTCAAAGAATAAAATGTATGCAAAACGAAGTTATAGGCAGTGCATGCATAACAAGTCAGAAGGCAAAGAACAATTGTGAAATTTAAAGAGGTGTCATAACAATAGTAAGGAGAGATAGTGGATCTTTCTTCAAAAGAATATGAAGCAATCTCACATTATTGTATTTGAGTATTCATACAAAGTTTTTTACTTCCAATTTGATTAAATGCTACAATGAATTTCATAAAAATTCATTTTATTGAAGCAATATCTCAATCAACTAAGTACTAAAGAATTTAGATAGTTATAATAAAAAGTAGCAGACAAAAAAATATCCCGATAAACTGCTAAGTCAAATATATGCAATTCAAATATAAATTTGACAGCAAAAATTAAACATGATACTAGAAAAATTAGAAGAATACTCCATATAAAAGGCTTTCCAAAAACCTTTTGAACACATTAATTTTTTCTTTCTTCGGAAACAATTAGTTAACTGATATAGTTAAGGTAACAACTTTCGTTCAAAAAGTATTAAATGATGGTTTTTTAAATATAGAATTAAGATAAATATGTAAAAAAAACGTTTCATTCATCTTTTAAATTGTTGAAAATTTTCTAAACAATATTAAAAAATGGAAAACCTTTTACATTTCCATTATAAATTTTTAGAGGTATTCATAATTTAAACATTTATTTTATAAAATAATAATAAATAATATATATTTTCTAAATCTTCTATTTTAAAATTTTGGAACCAAAAAAATAGAAATTTTATACAGTTCAATAAAAATAAATTCTAAAAAATATTAGGCTTTAGTTAAAACAGTCTTGTTTTTTAAAATGTCATTTAATTATTTATATTAGTGAGTTGAATTGTTAATCAATCAAGGAACTATTTTTTATTTTTCACTTACCAACCTATATATATTCCGAATAATTTCACATATTAACAATATCAAAATATAAATTGCAATACAAAACTGTGTTACACTGTCAACTGTTTTTTAATATTTTCTTACCTTGGCATTCGCTGACCACAATTAGGCCCAAATTGGTTGAATGCCACGGTGACCTTCATGATTTTATCACGAGGATACGAATCACTGTGCCCTAACAGCATCACCTGTTCAATTTTTCTACAGAAATTATTATTTTTTCCTCAACAGAAGCAAGGCAATCAGTCGACATAGTAACAGAATACTTACCTTGCTATGGTCGAAAAATCTGTTATTAGAAACAGTTACTCTGGTGGATGCAAGCGTGACGTCGACCAGTCCGTCGGAACAATTCGACAGAGTATTATGATCAATCCAAACATCAGTCGCAGTGCGCACAGTAATGGCGTCGCCATCCTGAGGATGAACGGGCTCGACCCCATAAGATTCCCTTATCAGAACATCGCCCAAAACACTGGTCATACACTCATGAAAATGCAGACCATGGATTATGACGTTGCTCACTTCCTGAATAAAGAAACAGGGTCCGCCATAGCCAATATGAACATTTGCTCCCCTTCCGTCGATGGTCTTACTGCCATCGATGAACAGGGGCATTGCCAACCTTATGTGAAGATTCCGGCCAAAAATTATCCAGAGCGGACCTTTGCGCGTTGCTCCGTAGCGCAGGGTCCCCGGCTTAGGATTTACAGCGTCGTCGCCGGCGCTCGTGACGACATAAATTGCGCCTCCTTTGCCTCCCATTGCCGAGCTTCCGAAGCCCTTTGCGCAATCTGCGAGCTTCATTCTGTTTTGCTCCCAATTTGAGTCTGTTCTCCAGCAGCTGTCGATGGGATTGTCTCTTTCAGAAGCAAATGAAAAATCATTCAGAAAAACAAAAACAAATGCTGCAACTATAAACATGGTCGCCATCGTAATGCAGAAATAAATTTTACACAGCTCTGTTGAATTTTTTTTATTTTTCTTTGGAGTTGCAAGTTATATAGAAACCATTCCAGTAGTTGTATTGTGGTGGAAGTATATATCTGTGTTCCCTACTCTTTCTCAGGCATCAACACATTCGAAAGGTGGGTGGCAGGTGTGATTCTTGTGATTGTAATTCATTTTACTACTTGAATAGTTGGGGAAAGTAATAATAACGGAAATACATTGAGATAAAAGGGGGATCCTTCTAGAATTTGACTTCACTACTTCTCGTTGAATTTAACTGTAAAGTATTAATCTGACAGCGTCTTCAGAATTTTTAATGTAGTACGGTGTTAAACTCAAGTCAACCAATTAGAATTTTTGGAATAACTGATTATTCATTGAAATGGTATTACTTTAAGCATTATTTAATATAATTATTCTATTTTATTGTTAGTAATATAATAGTTATTTAATTAAAAATAATATAAAAAATAAAAAGATGTGTATATGAGATATAATGACAGAGCTTGGTTCCCATTAATTATTAATTAAATTTAAAAAAATCATAAATGGAAAGTACAATGATCATTTTGTAAGACATGTTTCAAATACACGTAAAATTCAGATATATTTCATTCATAAACTTATAAATATTAAATATCATGATGTCCTCTTTATATTCTTTGGATTTATATCATATTTTCTCTTGTAAAATGTATTCGAAATACATTCATTCATAAAATTGTAAGATATATTTTAGGTGAATTTATTTATAAATTTCTAAATATTATAAGTCTTCTTTATCATATAAAACATGTTCAAAATATATTCACTTGTAAAATTCCAAGATAGGTTTTTAATAAATTAATCTATAAACTTATAATTTCTCTTATTTTGAACAATTGTTATATTTATAAAAAAATTGAACCAAAATCTGAAAATACCATCTGAAATCTTTAATTCTTCTATGGATTATATAATTATCTTTTAAGATTGTCAAAATAACAAAGACAAAATCCACCTACAAACAAAATCTTTATATGGTATATATAATGTTGGATTTTTCAACCATTATTTAATGTTTATGTTTTTAACCAAAAGGATATTAGAAAATAAAATCTTCATAAACATTTGGCGCACACAACATGTTGGATAGAATTCATTAAATCATGTTATTATTTATCATGTTTTCTTAGCAATAAAGACTTAAGTGCAGCCTTTCCAATATTTTAGTGTGTTTTTCAAATGTATGTGCATATCATTATTAGATCTTGTTTAATCTAATTTAATGTAGGATATGGTCATTTTAATTATGTAGATTCACATTGAATTATATTAATCGTACCATTAGATTTTGAAATGTGTATTTAAGATATTAATGTTTGATAATGATTAACATCAGGTCAACAATACAATGGTAATTGCAAAAGTCCTTATAAGGGTATTTAGCTAGCTTCTTGGTAGCGTAATGGCGTGTAGTAGGTAAAGATAATAATTTAAGATCAAATAACATAAGTAAAAGCTATTAGGCATAATGTTTCAGAATAGTAATATAGAGTTGCGAGTAGGAATGAAATCTATTGTGTGAATAGATTGTTGCATAATGTACGACTAATAATAGTGGGTGCCTATTGCACTTTGTGGTTGAGAGAATTGTTATCAAATGGACTCAAAGGTGTGATAAAAAAAATTTGCAAAATGAGTGAAATTGCAAGTGTCAAAAGTAGAAACGGGTGTGTTAAGAATAGTTGGATCTGTAGGAGGAGTACTCTTAGTATCCATCATAGGAGATCTAAGCCGATAGTGTCCAAGGCTAATAAATGTAAATAATTTATTAAACATAGATTCGTATGGGATTTGAATTAATCTTGCATGAGCATTCACCATATACTTCTATAAAATCATCATCATCATTATAACTTAATCTATAATCAATTCATATTGATGTTTTGCACTATCTCTTATAGGGATATTGTTGGAATGAAATCAGGTTCAGGTGGTGGTGAAGTAGTAGAATGGATAGACTTAGGGTGAAATGGTGTATATGTGGAGTCACATTAGTATGGGCACAAGGTGGTATAGCTTGATCTAGCTTACACAACAAGGGTGCCATTATGAGTGTTACTTGACTCACCACAACATACACATGTAACTTATATATAGAAATAGGCTCGTGTGAGTAGACATAAATAATTTATGAAACATAGATTCGTCAGGCCATCGATAGGATTGAAATTAATCTTGCACAAATATTCATCATATATAGTTCTATAAAATCGTAGTCGTCATCGTAGTAATAAATAATTAATCAATAGTGGTGTTTTGCATTATATCTTATAGGGATATTGTTGGAATTACCTCAAGTTCAGGTGGTGGTGAAGTAGTATAATGGACAGATGTAGGGTGCAATGGTGTATATGTAGCGTCACATTAGTATGCGCACAAAGTGGTATAAATTGATCTAGCTTACATAACACAGGTAGTATTATGAGTGTTACTTGACTCACCACCACATACGCATTTAACTTATATATAGGAATAGGCTCATGTGAGTAGACATAAATAATTTATGAAACATAGATTCGTCAGGTCATCACTGGGATTGAAATAAATCTTGCATTAGAATTCATCATATATAGTTCTATAAAATCGTCACTATTATCATAGTAATCAATAATCAATCAATAGTGGTGTTTTTCATTGTCTCTTATAGGGATATTGTTGGAATGACCTCACATTTAGGTGGTGGTCAAGTAGTAGAATGGACAGACTTAGGGTGCAATGGTGTATATGTGAAGTCACATTAGTATGGGCACAAGGTGGTATAGCTTTATCTATCTTACACAACAGGGGTAACATTATGAGTGTTAATTGACTCGCAACCACATAAACATGTAACTTATTTATAGGAATAGGCTCATGTGAGTAGATGTAAATAGTTTATGAATCATAGATTCATCAGGTCATTGATCAGATTTAAATAAATCTTGCATGAGCATTCATCATATAGTTTTATAAAATAATCACCATCATATGGTAATCAATAATCAATCCATAGTGATGTTTTGTGTTATCTCTTATAGGGATATTGTTAGAATGACCTCAATTGTAGGTGGTGGTGAAGCAGTAGAATGGACAGACTTAGGGTGCAATGGTGTATATGTGGAGTCACATTAGTATGGGAAAAAGGTGGTATAGCTTGATCTATCTTACACAACATCAATAACATTATGAGTGTTACTTGACTCATCACCATGTATACACATGTAACTTATTTATAGGAATAGGCTCACGTGAGTAGAAGTAAATAATTTACGAAATATAGATTCGTCAAATCATCAATGCGATTGAAATTAATCTTACATGGGAATTCATCATGTAGCTCTTTGAATTTGTCAACATCATCATAGTAATCAATGATCAATCCATAGTGATGTTTTGCATTATCTCTTGTAGGGATATTATTTGAATGACCTCAAGTTCCGGTGGTGGTGAAGTAGTAAAATAGACATATTGTAATGCCTCATTCCGGTGACCCTGTTGCTAAATGTTGAACATTTGTGAGTGCTCTCATTGTTCATTAGTTGGCTTCGACCTTGTTGTAGAGAAGAATTATCATCCTTCCTCCACGTCTTTCCTTCTCGTGTCGTTGTCGATGCCTCTAGTGGTGGGCCTTCATGGCGTGCTTTGCGATTACCCTATTAAAGGAAGATCGTGTTCTCGAATCCAAGGAGGTGGCTTGATTGGTGATTTGGTGTTGTTAGGGTGTGTCTGGTTAAAAGGAGTATCCATATAATAATAATTATTTTGAATTGTCGATCTTTGGCTATTATTTTTAATTGTCGAGCTTGACTGCCAACCATTATGATTATGATTAATAATTATTTTAAGTTCTAAAATAATAATAATATTATTATTATTTTAATTTCCAAATGACGATTATTTCATTATTTTAGTGTCGATTGTTATCTATACCATTAGTAATTATCGATAAACTATTTTATTGTTTTGTTGGTCACTTTTGCAGATTGAGCCTCGATTTGCACAAAAGAGGAGGAGCTTGTTTTGTTGGTGGCACCACTAGTTTAGGAAGTGGTGTTCATGTTTAATAATTAATTAAAGGCTTCAACCACCACATCCCACCTTGGCCGACCAATCCTTCACGCATGGGTTGTTTTAATTGCTAAATTTAAGGGTGAATTTAATGTTTCTCCCACCGACCTTGCCTCTCTCTTTTGATCATTAATGTACCATGCTTGGCGTGAAGGAGATGTGGACTCTAATTGTTTGTTTTTGGCTCCTTGTTTCGCTGGAGGTGGGTGGATTTGATGGCCACCTGCTCTTTCTTTAATCCTATTTAATGTTAAATGTGTTTGGCCTTGCTTTGTTGGTCTATACACCAAATTGTGGAGTTGGCCACATGATTTCTTTTAATTATTTTTGATTTACAAATCTGCTCTGGCAATTTGTTTGTCTGCATACGCCAAACTGGACTAGCCACGTGAGTTTCATTGGTGGAGGATTGTATATGGGGGTTGTTGAAAAGGCTTTGAAACTTTTAGGTAAATGTTATTACAGAGTAAACACGTCTTTTGTAGTGTTGGTCACCCAACATGTGTTATTGTGGAAGAATGGGTGGAGCTTCTTAAAATTACAGTCGCAGTTGTTTTCTTGGCCTTCTATTGGCTTTTCCTCCCTTCTTGTGCTCCCAGAGGATCCTTTGAAATGAAGTGGGGATACCCAGCCAGTAGAAGAGAGGAATTTTGACCTAAGGATAGCTGTTGTAGGTCTAAGAGGTGTCCATGCGACTGGTAGAAATTGGAAATCAGGCACAATAATCCTAACCATTACAATATTTTGCTATTTTTAACAATCCTATGAAATGAACTATTCTATTACTGAAACTTTCTCTCCTATATGTGAATCGAACTTTGAAATAAATCTGTGATGATTTGAGTTACCCATTACTAAAAAAATAATTCTCCTGGGTGTATTTCAAATTATTGAAATATTATGTGATGATTTGTGTTACCCATTACTGAAAAATTTTCTCTTGGGTATATTTCATATTATTGAATGATTCAGTGGTAATTTGATGTTGCCCATTACTGAAAATCATTTTCCTGTGTGGGTTTCATATTATGGAATCACATTTTGCATGGTGAATGATGTTGACCCATCTACTTTCCTTCTTGTTGTTTTCTAATTGATAATAAAATATCAATGGGTTCGATAAATAATATTGAATGTAATTGTTTATCAACATGATTTGGTTGACATGTTCCCTAGCATACCACGCCTTAAAAATGGGCATGGGTAGTTGAAATTAACTTTTTCAAATGAAATTCTATTTAGATACACGTTGGGATTGATATATAAAGTGGCATTTTGAATATGGAAGGTTAACCTTATTATTTGGGTGATTAATCAGTTTGTGAATAGAATATGTATATACTATCTCTTGATGTTTCCTTTACTAACATTATGAAAAATCATGGATTTTCCCTTTGTAAGGAATGATTTATATTCCACACCTTAGCTAATTTGGGATACTCTATAAATTATTAAGGTAGAAGTTTTATAAAAATGTTATAAATATCAAGGGGGTTTATAGCCTACTTTATATTGTTAATACTTGGTCGATTGATTTTAATAACTTCAAGGTTGAAAGTAAAGGTCTGAATTAATATGTTCTCCTGAGCATGATTGATGGGTTTCGTTTTCTAGTATTGGGTCATCTAGGATGGCTTGTTGATAGGAAAAAAAATTAATCATGGGTAGGTAAAATGAATGAAGAAATTTAGTTATATTATCCCCTATGGCTAGTCATTCCTTTAGATGGATAAGTAGCTTGATGTTTCGCTCAATTTTGAGGGAACTGAAATAGTTCCTTCCCTACAAGAATCATTATTGGTTTTAATTAAATATTTATTGCCTTGACTAAATAATTCCTTCAGTTAGGAATATTGAAGTCTTGAATATTCTCCCATGTGGATACTATGTTATCTTTTACTTATATTTAAATAAATTGGTTGCTTCATATGAACCCTGAATTATTTGAGTAGATTGAGGGAATTTGATGATACTTTAAAACTCCTTATGCATACTGTGAAATAGGTGGCTTATAGATAAATGTTTTTGGGGAAAAATCTGTTGGGATGTTTCTTGATCAATAAAATAAGTGGATTAGAAGTATCTTGGATTGATAACTATGAAAATATGTCATTTACCACCTCGTTCTGCGATGCTGCGAGTTGTTTAATGATCGATTTCAAGTATTGAAAGAGGTTTTTAACCTTACTTTTTACTGTCCTGATTTCAATGTGATTTTCGTTGATCAATAAAATAAGTAGATTAGAAGGATCTTTGGTTGATAACTATGAAAATATGTCTTTTAGGCCACCTCAGCTTGTGATGCTTAAATTGTTTAATGTCGAAAATGAGTTGTTTTCTCTTTAGTGATCTACAAGAAAAATATTGATCATTGAACAAGTTAGATTATGTTAAAATGATCATATTAATTGTTAGTTTGGCTTATCGATTTTGATCATATAATATAGATGATTATATGATTGAAATATCAATACACCCAATATTTTGTTTTGACTTATTGACCCCTTGGTTAGTTTTGTTTTTGTTAGTATTAGTAACATAAATATAATTTGTGAGGTAATGAAATTTTGATTGATGGTTCAAGTATTAGATTTCAATCATATAATCTACATGATTACATGATTGAAATCCTAATGCACTCGACACCCCATGTTTGAATTATCATATCAATGGTTTCCACTTGTTTTTTGTATTAACCTTTTTCATTTAGAGACAAGGTTTAAAATTGATACTTATGACTTCCTTCTTGTTGGCATTATGAAAATTTTAGCATGAATAAGAAATTGCTAATGTTTTAGAACTTGAACCATTTCATTAATTAGAAGTTTCCTTTCACTATATTGTTAAATGTAAGCATAATGTTTCAATGTGTAGTCTCATCATGCTCAGTTCTCATGAACTGACTCAAGTTAATACTTGTGCAGATGGATTTTGTGAGTAGATGAGGGAAAGACTTGTAGAAAATAGCATCAGTGTTGGTTATGAATTTCTTTTGTATGAATGATTTTTATGTTGTAAAACTCTGGAGAGGGTCCTATGGAAATTTTAGAAGAAAGGACAATGCCTTAGTATAATGTATTGTGGAGTATTGTTGTCATAACTATTGAAACCTTGGCTTGTTTTGCTATTGTGGAAAATATAAAAAATTGATTACCGTATTGTTATGAGTGATTTTAATGTATTATAGAAATTCTAAGAATAGTATAGCGTTGCTTGACCAATGTTGTTACTCTCTTGTTCCCTAGTCATAGTTCCATAGAATTGTTTTGTCCCTTTGGGTTGTGTGTGGTGTTGGAAAGAATTGATGTAACCATGTATAGTTTTCACAAGAGAGTAATGGTAAACTTTGCTCTTGAGATAAAATTTTGTGTTGTAAACCCTTCTAGGACATAGTAACAATGCAATTCTAAGCATAATAAATGGTTAGATGATCCTTATAAAGGTTAAAATAAATATATATATACACATGAATAAATTAATGTAGATGTGATCTACTTGATAACAATTGTGCCCTTAAGTGATCAAAGAGGAAACTATCTTTTGTAAAGAAATTTTTTATACCTTGCTAACCCTAGATAAACTAATGAACATTATCCTTTTATGGTGAATTCTAAAACGATCTTAAGATGAAATCAATGATTAGATTTTGGAAGATATTATGGTCATAATAAGTAGGAGGAGACTGATTAGAAACCATTCAATCTATCTCACCCGTTGAAAACGTAATTTGTATATTTTGTCAATCTCGTCAAGAGAAGCCTAAGTGAAACCTTTAATCATTCTGGATAAATTCCTAGCCCAATCAAATCCTGGTTAATAACTAATGAAATCTTAAAGACGAATCCAATTCGATCTTCTTCCTCTAACTTTTTCCTAAGTGCTTTGTATTCTTCTCTTATTTTGTTGTTAAATGTTTGATCCTTACACAAGGAGGTTATAGTGCCAAAACTAAATGACACTTTCCCCTCAACTGGAGCTTGCGCTCATCACCTTGTGCAATGGAGATAGGAAACAAGATTTAGTAGCTTGGGTATGTTTAAGTAATCTTGTGAGAAATGGAAAAATGTTCTTTTAATCAAACAAATTAAGCAAGTTATTGACATATTATAGATGATCCTCTTTCTGAAAACTTGATCTTAAGCTAATTAGTCTTTAGGATAAAAGAAAGAAGTTCACCTTTGTAAGGAGAATTGTTCAAATCAGATAATGAATCTTCTAGATCGTAAAGTCAAGTTTGAAAGGCATTTTTAGTAAATACATAACCTTAAAATATTTTACACCATGGGATGTCCTTAACTGTAACTGTGTATTGTGGTTAATTGTTGCATTTATGTGTGTTTTTGTGGGCGTTACACATACTTAAGGTGCAATTTTGTATATGTGGAGTCACATTATTATGGGCACAAGGTGGTATACCTTGATCTAGCTTGCACAACAAGGGTAACATTATGAGTGTTATTTGAATCGCCACCACATACACATGTAACTTATTTATAGGAATATGATCAGGTGAGTAGATGTAAATAATTTATTTAACATAGATTCATCATTTCATCAATGGGATTGAAATTAATTTTGCACAAGAATTCATCATATAGTTCTATAAAATCATCATCATCATCATAGTAGTCAATAATCAAACCATAGCGATGTTTTACAATATCTCTTATAGGGATATTATTGGAATGACCATAAGTTCAGGTGGTGGTGAAGTAGTAGAATGGACAAAATTTGGTTGCAATGGTGTATATGTGGAGTCACATTAGTAAGCGCACAAGGTGGTATAGCATGATCTAGCTTACACAACAGGGGTAGCATTATGAGTGTTACTTGAATCGCCACCACACATGCATGTAACTTCCATTTATTGGAATAGGCTCATATGAGTAGATGTAAATAATTTATGAAACATAGATTCTTTATTTCATCAATGAGAGTGAAATTAATCTTGCATTTGCAGTCATCATATAGTTCTATAAAATAATCATCATCATAGTAATCAAAGAATCATCAAGGCAATCAACAAAATCATTTACAATTGTAGTATGCAATACTACATGTAATAGGTCATCATCAAATAATGTAATTTAATTTTTCTATGTGGTTACTCACATTGCTCTTTATGGCGAGTAGATGAATCACTATTGTCCAAACAACATCTACACTATAACCATGTCCGTCAATCCAACTTTGTCAACATCTATCATAAAATGTCTCCAACATCATGCATCATATATGAATCAAATTCAACAATAATCTGAGATCTGAGAGAAGTTGTCTAACACCACACTAAATCTCAAAATATAAGAATGTTCATCCATATAGTCTACAATATCATGATCCAGATGTAAAAAGTGTTGAAGGGAAGTGGGCACTACATCTGATAACTTTACATTTCTTAGGAAAGCTTTCATCTGGAAGTTTATCACAAATAAGTGACAATTTAAACTCACTTTTTTTCATTTGTTTGACAGAGATTTTCTGTAAGCCTCATGGGTGTACAATTAGGCATAGATTTGACTTAGGCACATTTATACATAAATTTGGGTAACTAATTAACTGAAATAGGCACTTCATGAATTATAATCTTGTAGCATCTGTGGTGAAAAAGTGCCTAATCTAGGCCTCCATTCAAGTTACACATATATCTAGTTAAAGAAACATATTAGATGTCCTGTGGCATTTTGTTGGTCTAACCTACCAATTCTGTAATATTTCTCATAGGATCGTGGTGATACTTTAAGTTACATCTTAAGGCATTCACCTCCTAAGGGAAAGGCCCCTTCCGGTTATTTAAAAACAACTACTCCTACCCATACTGACGGCCTATTTGTCCTGTGTGTACACAAATGCATAATTTCTGATTACTAAAGCGATGTAGAATTTTGTTTGCAGTGATCGTCAAATGTCTTTAGTAGCCTGAACTCTATGCAAGCAATGAAATATCTTCACTAAATCTGTGAAGTGACAACTCGACTTGCAGAGTTAGATATTTTCTTTGGCATTGATCATTTTTTCTCTAAGGTCTCCTGTGAACCTCTTCATGGAGGAAGGATCATCTGGTCCATCTGGCTCCATCAAAAACTAGGCTACAGAGAAGGGTCCTCTTACCCTGGTTGAAAGGCACAACCTGAAAATATTGTGGGATAGATCAAATCCTGCTTGCAGGGTGCTATCCAGGGGCTCCACATTTGAGTGAGCGGAGAGTTTGCAGTTATGATCTGGGGTGGCCCAGCATACGATGGATGACTCACCATGTATCTAAGGAAATCTGGTCTCCTCAAACTTCTTTGCAAACTAGTGCAATTGCTACTGAAGACTCTCGAGGGCTTGAATTCAATTTGGATACTAACAGACCCTTGATGAACCTGTGAATTCAGAGCTTCTTGTCCTACATATCATTTGACATACTAGAGTAGGTCAAGTTTATCTATTTCGATGGATACTTGAGGCTACAGTCACTAGGTTTACTTGACGGAGGTAGTGAAAAGATTCAGTTGTATGCTGCTGCTGAATAAATCTTGTGGATAAATACCTATTCCTGAGACTGCTCCTCAAAGGAGCTGCTAGGGTCATAACTGTCTCAGAAGTCACAGATTTGGTCGTAGCTTCTGAGTCCTCGTTCACTGACACTATATACTTTGCGTCAAATCCCTCATTAAGAGTGGATCAGAATATTTGACGAGATGTTCATGTCACTGCAATGGTATAAGAGTGCAAAGTTTAGAGAGCACCTGCATCGAAGGAATCACGTGTCAACCAAGAGCTCTACCTGAAACCCACATGTATATCCATCAATAGTGAGATGGTCGTAAAGCTTCAAGATCTTGACCTGATATGAGTCTGTAGCTGAAATGACTGATGACTCCTAGGTCAATCTTTGCAAGATTGTTCCTCTTCTCGGCCTAGGGCATTCGAATGAAATCTATCCCTATGTTATGAAATCCTGAATCTCCATGTCCTCTCTGATATTTGACACTGAAACTAGATCCAACAACAAAAATGCGGGAGTTCTCTATCCTATGCTCCTTGAAATAGAATGTTAAGGAGATGACAGCAAAGCTTCCACTAATGGCTCCATATCATTTCTAGATGGAGTTTTCCTCCTAAGGACCCTCCATTTATCATGACTCTGAACATGGACGCTAAAACCCTAAACACTTAACCCGAAAGTTGCGGATTTTTTTTTTGTTTAAGTTAAAAGGTTACAAGGTGTCAACCCTTAGTGTGCATTAAATTTATTTTCACCAATAATATTTACTTTACAAGGGATGGACCAAGTCTAAGTTAAATGATTAAATATTCTTAATTTATCTCTAAGGTCAATTAATTAACATTCAACTAGGAAGGTGCCATAATTTAATTTACTTGGTTTAATGTTTTTACTCCTCCACAACTAACATTCCTACCTTAATACTTTACCTTATACTTAGTTACTATAATTCCATTATTTAAATAACTTAAATGTCCATTTCATTAATTTTCTAAAACATACTAGGAACTAGATTAGTGACTTTGCACACCAAGGTATTTAAATGGCCCCATTCACCCATCTACACATACCTTTAAATTTATTTAAAACATCCATAGAATATATTTCTACCAAACAAATGTAGGGTTGATCCTCAACCCTTGGATCAATTCAATTGTGGCCACTAGATCCTAGGGTTCCAAACTAACCCTAAATATCCTTATGAATTTTTATTTAATCTCTTTCTTTACCCAAGTCTCCTCATTTGGTCACTTTTCCTTTGTTTAATTTGTAGGTTGGAGAGAAGGAAGCCATGGGAGCAAGAAAGGAAGAACTATGGAGGAGTCTACAAAGAAATCAAGCTTAGATTAGTTTAGATTGTAGATTTATCATTGTAATTCTTTCATTCAAGGATTGAAGGGATTTCCTTTTCAAATCTGGTTTTATTACAAAACTATTTGTATTTGGAGTTCTCCATTTGGGGAAAACCCTACCTCTATTAATATATATGAGTTTGAGTACTTTGAATTTACCATTTGAAGATTTTATTGCTTAAAACAATGAGATTTAGCCATTATTTGTTTGCTGGAGGTTTCCTCTAAATTTCTACATGCTCAAAATTTAGTTATTACAAGTTAAAATTTACACAGGCGCGGATCCGTGTTTTTCCACTGTAAGTGACAGAACCACCACCCAGAGCAGGCCGGTGGTCCTGGGACCGCTGCCCCACCTGGGTGACGATTCACGAACTGCCGCCTTGTCGGAGTGGTGGTTCTGAGACCACCGCCTTGCCTGAGCGGCGGTTACGAGACCGCCGCTCTACACAGGGTGGCGGTCATGTTTCTTAGAAACAGAACCTTCAAATCCAAGATTTTCTAAAAAAAATAAAAGTCACTAGGGTGTTTAAAATTCATTCTGAACTTAAATTTATGTGCCTAAAGTTTCCAGTTGTAAGATTTAGTTCCATTTATTCATTCCATAGTAAAATTACTACTCATTTTAAAAGCATTTTCTATTTCAATAGTAACAACAACAACTACAAGATCATTTTCATTTTGTTCAATAAATTTTCTTTCAAGTCCAAAAGTAAAAAGGAACTAAATCTACTTCTAATATTGTTATTTTTCCTTACTACAAAATGCAACATTTCAACATAACAATATACTTCAAATTTGTTGCCTCTTTCCATTTCCACTACAACTTATTTGTTCAAATAACTACATCAACTTTATTCCACATTCAAGTTTGCTTTGCATACATTATTAGCATCTTACAACTTCTATATTTCTTCTTTCTCATTTATGATAATACAACTTCAACAATGAAAGTAAACTTTCTTTCTCTTGAGCATAGCTCACAACTTCTTTTCTCACAATACAACTTTCAACTAAAATTTTACACATGATTTCCATTTTGATTCTTTTCTTTCCATACTACAATTTAAAGAGAAAGGAAATTTTACAACTCTTCAATGAACTTCCTTCAAATAATATTACAACTTACAATACAACATTTCCTTTAAACAAAATACAATATTACAAGTCTTCCACCTTGAGTGGGAATAACAAGAAGGTTTTCTCACAAGATTTCTTATGGACACCAACAATGCTCCAAGTTTCACATCACCAACAAAGAGCTCCACCATGCTTCATTTGATCAACAACAAAAAAGGGGGGAGAGGCAACACTCTCCACCCAACCAATAATCCAATGAGGAGAAGAAGCCATCCTCCTCATTGGCCCCCGAGCCCCAACCACATTGCAATGAAAAATGGATCCAACTCATGGCAACAAAACAAGCTTCCACATCACAATACAAGGATTTTACAACCATACCAAAACACAAACAACTCCAACTACAATCACAAAAAGAAACAACAAAATTTACAAGGCTTCAAAATGTAAAAGTCAAAAGAGCAAGATCTATGGGGAGGTCACTTATGCCTCCCAATGGGAAATGGGTGCCCACCTTATAACCCTCCAATACATCTCAAAACCCCTACACACTCTTATGCCTCCCTCAAGAACCTCTTATGCCTCCCACATTCTCTTATGCCTCCCTACAATCTCTTATGGCTCCCTCAACAAAATAACCAAGTAAGAAATGCAAGCATTTTCTTGTCCAAGGTGGGGCACCCAACCCAACTCCCTCCAAAACATGAAATAAACTCTTATGCCTCCCTACATGTAAGATCCCCATAGTCCCCTCCTACACCACACTTAGGCAATCTACCCAAGCACCCAACAAGCATACCAAAACACTCAAAAACACACACACATATACACAATATAAAAGAAAACATTTAACAAGAGTTTAGCTCCTACCTTTCCATGGTAGAGCTTGATCCAAGAGTCACACACCAAGCTTCTTCAAGCCCAAAAAATCACCAACAAGCTCCAACAAATCCACAAGCACTCCAAAATCCTCTAACTCCAAAAATGCAAGAGCACAAAGAAATGAAGTAACCCCCAAACAAGCAAAAGAACTTGAATAAATAGAAAAGGGAGAGAGGAGGGTGAGGTGGCTCCATGTAGGATGCCACATCACTCATCCTCAACTCCACCTCACAAGTCAAACCTCAACCCCAATGCACAATAAATTGGTGGGTGAGAGGAATGACAAATTACTTACACACACAATCCAAGCCCACACCCCCTAAGGACAAACTTTAATTACATGAAAGAAAGTGCAATAAAATTTTACCTTTTTGTCTTCCCAAAACACATAATGGGGTCTATTTTTGACCCCCCAACCCATAGGTAGGGTTGGTATAGCAATTTAAGAGGTGTGGGACAAGTTTGACTTGTCCCACAAGCCTCCAAAATTGGCCCTTAAGGCCAAATTCGAATTTCCATGAAGGGGTAGAGTGTACAACACTCAAGATCACAAGCACTCAACTTACAACACATAATCCAAGAGCCATCTAATCTAATAAATGAATTCCTTTTGACCCATTCAAAATTAATTTAGCAAAAGGTTAATTTACTAATCTAGACACAAATCAAGTAATTAATTAAAGGAGAATACATCACTATAAATCACATACTAAAATCAAATAAAGGAAACTAAATAAAAGAGATAACACACAACCCCTTGGTCACAATTGGAGGTGATCCCCCCATGGGGACCCCCTAACAACAATTCAAACACACACACACAAAAAAATACATGTTGCCATGGTGACCCTTGTTGAATTCATCTAGCATTCCAATGTGGTTGGTCTCCAATCCCCCCGTTGTTTGTTGTGACATGTTTACCTGCAAAACACATAACACCTCCTTTGGCCTCGTGGCCGCATCAAAACATCTAGGATAAAATATACAATATAAATCCACAATCATCTATATATGAATCAAAACATCATCTAGGCAAGTAACGATATCATTTACAATTTCTAACAACATCTCGATTCTACATTTCATCAATATCCATATGATCACAAGATTAGTTCAATTGTTAAGGTCTACTCAAAATGAAAAAATATCACATGTTATAAATATATATAACCATGTCTCTCACGGTGAAATAATGTTCGGAAGCGTTCTGTTTTTTTAACGAAACTACCATCAAGTGCTTCATCGAAAAAATCTCTGGCTGGGAATGTGCCATAATCCATGAGGACTTGGTGAGGTTCATTCTCCACAACAAAAATAAATGCCTATAAACATTTAATTAAGATGAACCTTTGATTTTCAAAAGATTGGTGTGGTGGTTTTTAGTTGTAGAGAGTATGGCAATATTACTATTCGTGCTTTGTAGATTTAATTAAAAATTTCTATTTTCACTTTGATTTTTTGAATTTACCCATTTTGCATTTGATAATTCATTATTTGGCATCCTTGAATTTAACTTTCAATAAGTTTTTGTTGTGTAGTGTAAGATGAATCAACATGTTCAAGTTGCTTAGACTTAAGAGAAAGACTACTTTTGAGAGATGATCTTCCCAATCTGTTCTTTGCACTAAATAGATTGATTATGTTCGAATTTACATGGAATCCTTGCACAACATGGGGAGTGGCTTGATTCAGCTAATCAACTTCATAACATTTGGAATTTTTAGCTCAAACTATAAGGTCATGCAACATCTAGAGCTCCTCAATGCTTTTTTACAGTTAAGTTAGGAGTAATGTGCATCTAATACCTACTGCCACTAGTTTACCATTATTTTAGCTTTGAATGTGATGATATAAACAGGTAATACATAGAATTTGGGCCATCTACCAAGAGAAAATATTTTTTTCTACATATTCCCAGTCCATTTTCTATAGTTCCAATATTTCAAAATCGATTCCAAGATCAAAATTCAATGTTTTAGCTCCAATGTTTACTTTTGGATTTTCTCATGCTTAATTAAATGTAATAGTTTTAGTGGGTTTTCAGTCTATATTTCTAAATCTTCCTTCAGTCTTTAGCTCATTAACAGCTGACTGCTCACCATGAAATCGAGCTATTGTACATTTATTTCTAGCGTCTGATGGTAATCTATTTGCAAGACCCGATACTTTCTCTCTAGATGCAAAATTTGGAATATTCAAGGCCTTACTTGGAGGAAAGGACTGACTGTAATTTCATATAAGATTCCTTGTTTGGCTCAACCCCAAATTTTGAGATAAGTTCTAGCATACCAAGTTGTGTTGTGCTCTAGATTAAATTCTACCCAATTTTCATTTCAGCCCTTATTCTAATCATAGTAGTTATAATCAAGTGAAACATTTTGGGGAAAAAATGACATTAGTATTTTTCCTAGTGAACATCCCACTAATATCGATGAGATTCATTTTGATGATGATCTCCTTTCTTTTATAAATATCACTATCGTTGTAATTATCTTTTTGTTCACTTGGCCTAGTTCACTTGAGCCTTTATGGACTACATGTAATATAAATCATCTATGTGTCTCCATTTTTGGCGCAGTTTGCATTTTCTTGGCCTTAATCCAAAAAATGTTATCCCTCATCCTTGTAAATCCATTTAATCTATTATGTTAATGGAGAGAGTATAGCATCAATATTGGTGGTGAATTTTTCTTTTTCTCTGTTGTTTTGTCTGCGATTTCATATTCAACATGTGTTGTCCTCTCAAAATTTCCCCTCTTTTGAAAGTTAAAAAATTGAAAATTTTGAGTTGACATTCTTTAGTGATGTTCTAGTGAAGTGAAAAGTTGAGGAGATAGTAAAAATTCACATTTTTTTGGAGTTATTTTGGTGATTTGCAGGTCTGTCAGACATTTTTGTCCCTCATGTCCCAAGTTCTGCTGGGCCTTTTGTTCCCCAATCGGCTGCATTCCTGAAATTCTTTAACTTTAGGTTCTGTCAAAACTTTTTGGCCCATTTGTCCCAAGTTCACCCTGGGCTCTTCTGTTCCCTGATCACCCGCATCGCCCACATCGGGTCCTTCACATACTTTTGTCCCATATGTCCCAAAAGCATGTGTACCTTATGTCCCCACTTTCCCCGTATCATGCGTATCAGTTGAATCACGTCTTCACGTCCCTCGCATTTCCAAGTTTTTAGACCACCCGTGCTCATTTGGCCCACATTACCCGCATCGTCCTGACATCGGTCGACTTCATGTTTTCGCATCCCTCATGTCCCAAATGTACCAAAGACCATCTGGGCCAGTTTTTTTTGCTCTTCCCGATTCTTATCTTTTTGATTTGGCATTGCAATATGAATTTAATGCACATTTAATGACCTTATCTCTCCTAAACGGTTTATTTAATGGGACTATCCTCTATGCATTTGACTCATTGCTCACTTACCATCATTTGCTCGAATCCCTGTAATTAAGGTCATTTTCTCGTGCTCTGCTCCCTTTGCATTTTTCATTGCGAACTCAACCCTTGAAGGTTTTCCTCTGTGCATTAAAAACATGAAGATCAAATTCCAAGGCCAAGAACATGTATCACCTCTTGAGACCTTTGTTCCTGATATCGGGGATAGTGAGGTTCGGCACCTGGATTTTGGGGATTTTTGAAACAGATTGACTTGCCCTAATCCTTCCCCCATGGCACAAATGATCAAATGACAGTGGACTTGCTTATGCATGGTCTGGTTTCCCTATCTCTATACAATGTGCCGACACCTGTGCTCACCTGTGGAGCTCATTGTAACTTGGAAACCAAAGAATTGACTAATGTGCATGGGGAGATGATCACTAAACTAGATTTTGATGCCATTACTACTGCCCTACACATCCCAGAGATTGAATACTCCATCGTTCTCACTCAATCTCAAGCTTAGACCTTGTTCGAGCAGGACAGTGATAAATATAAGGCAAGAATAGCAAAATCATGGTTGAAGAACCCTAAGAAGGGAGCATCCCGACTTTCCAAGGCATTATTTAGGGTTGATTTCAATGAAGAGCTGTCTGATTTCATCATTTTTCTAGCTCATGTTATGGGATTTCCCTCTACCAATGAATTTCACTTATGAATGTGACCTTTTATCAACATCATCTGCAAAGGTAATCAAAACATAAATTGGGCAGAAATCATCTGCATGAATTTGACCGAGCAATTGTCTAATGTGCATCAGACTAAGAATTTCTATATGACTTCTTATCTCATGTATTCCCTAGCAACATCTGGAAGTGGTTTGGATTCACATACATGGAGGGCTAGAAGGATGAGCCTATTTATGCGTATTACCCCCAATTTACCCTTGAAACTAGCAACCACAATTTCAGAAGAGTTAATGATGCCTTTACCATGTATATTGTAAGGATTTTGGAAGGTGATACTGCCAAGAGGTTTTCTGATGAAGCCATGAACCTGATAACTAAGTATGGAGCTTTCTTTATTCAATTCAGGAGGTTTTCATAAATCAGGTTGGTTGGTTATGAAAACACACCTCTCAAGCTCCCCATGTTTTGTAATGACAAGATGGATCCAGTTGAAGTGTGCAGGAAATTGGATAAATTGCATAGAACATGCAGGGACAAGAAAATATCTGGTTTATAGCTCCCTATTTCTTTGGGAAACTATACATGTAAAACAACCTTGGATGCCCAAAATGTAGATAGGGCCATTACTCGCCTCACTGTCCACTTTCTCAGGCCTAGGACTTGTTTTGATTTGAAGAAGTTCATTGATCAGAACCTCAGAATAAATTATCATCACATGCCAGATACTGAGGATTACTGGGCTGATTGTGCAGATGATTTTGAAGCAAGGCGGAGGCATTATGGCAGACTCTCTCTGCAACTGATTAAAGAGCTCAATCTCTATCAAATTCCTAAAGGGTTCCAGGATGATGATGAAGACTTGCAGTCTTTTGAATATGAGACATCAATCAAACATACTCCTTTGGAAGATCTGGATTGGTACAAGAAGGAGAAGGATGACTTGGTTGAGATTTTGGCCCCTGTCCTTGTAAGAACCAAAGTTTGGTTTGACAGGAAGGTTCAAGAGCTTAAGAAGAATCAAAATGGATATTCTTCCAGAGATACTTCAACACCTAGGAAGGAATCGCATACACCAAGCATAGAGGTACCTGTACAAACCCCTCCTCCTTCCTCAATTAAAGAACCTGAATCATCTACTCCCTCTTCTTCTCTTCAAGTGTACCAAAAGAAGATAAAAGAGGTTAAACAAGCCAATTGAGGAAGAACCCCTTCTAGAGCATTCAGGATTTCCTTCAGGGGCTAGAGAACATTATTTTTCTCAATGAAATTGATGGTGGTGAAGTACCAAACCCTTCGGAAACTTTAGAAGTTACAGTAGAAGATGAGAAGGAGGTGCCTAACACTGAACCTCCTAGTACCATAGATTCCTCTGCACAAGAAGCTCTAGATGCCTCACTCACCTCTTTACTGGAGGCAACAGTGGTGAATACCTTAAGTGCCATGGGTTCACTTGCTCTTGGACCTCTTGTCCCTTCTTCTTCTTCTACTTTTGCATGGGTGTAACCCTTGGTTGATAGTAGGAAGAGAAATCATTCTTCCCGTTTGACAGGGCCAAATTTTTATGCTGTGGTAGCTTTTTGAGGTACTACTACTCCTCCTCCAGCAAAGAGAGCTAAAAAAACTTCAAGAATAGTGACAAATGATCAAGGCCAACAATTTCTAAAGGTTACAAAGCCTAAGGTTGATAAGGCAGAGCAATATCTATTAGCCTCTGACCTGGAACTTTCTAGAATTCCAATGGGAGAATCTACTCCATAGAGTGAGGTACATAACCTCCAAGAAACAGTAACCAAGGTTATTGAGAGAGTGGAAAAGGGTAAGAAAACTATAGAACAGTTGGAAGAAAAAAATCAAGTTCTTTCTAGCTTCATCAAGTCATTATTGGCTAAAGATAAGGTTTTGGATCCTGATCCACTGGCTCCCCTTCCACCTCCTATGATTCTCAGTCAGGATGAGGTTCAGAGTATTAAGGATATACATAGATATTCCACTTATGGAAGGGTTATGGAAGCCATGGTTGATGACATGACCATTATAGGCTTGAAATTCATTACAGATGCCTTCAAAATCAATGAGAAGGTGGCCAACCTGTAACAAAACTTTCCTCCTCTATTAGAACTATGGACAAAGAATTAAAGCTTTAGAGTAGTTACATCACAGATATTCACCTGATGGGACAGGCTGATGAAAAGATATTGTTGGCCAATAAAGTTTTTGATGATGTCAAGGATAACTTGTCAGGGTCATGGGTGTTCAGTGTTGAATGGAAAATAAAAGTTCTGGAAGAAGCCTTGGGAGAATTGAGAAACAGTTTGCAGAAGGGAGAATCTTTCAATACTTGTGTTGCATCTGCCTTTAAGGATATTCATTGTCATCATCATGATGAAATTTCAGGTGTTCCTTTCTCTCTTCAAGAGATTAAAAACTTAGTTCAAGACATTTGTCAAAGAAGACCTGTTCAAAGAAGAATTGATTACCAAAGAGAAGATAAAGGATATTTTCTCTCTTTAATCTACCATTGAAGAATCTAATAAAGAATACCTGGAACAAACTGAGTTTGATAAGGACATGGAGAAATGTCTTGGCACTTGGTCTCATGCCACTACCAACACATCAATCCCACGAGGAAGGGAGATAGTTGAGGCATTAAAAAGTTTCAAGCAATGGATTCTCAAGTCAGTGGGCCCTCCCCAGAAATAAGCGGATGTTTTCTCTCCTAGTTTCTTCTTTTCTCCTTCTTTTCCTAGAATCGAGCTCATTGTAAACTAATTAAGGACATTGTGTCGAGCACTTCCTTAATTAATATTTTAGTTAAAGGAAATGGTTACCAAGTGTAACCAATTTGTAAACTATATAATGGGCTCTCTATGCCATTTTTAGGGGCTAAGAACTCTGGTTATTTTTAAAAAGTGTAAAGGAGTAAGAAGCTATCAATACAAGAATATCTCTCTTTCTGTTTCTATTTTTGCTTGTTATTTCCTTTCTATCTATTAAAAGTTATTGAATCATTAATCTATTTATATCAAGAAGTTTTGTATTCTTTTGGATGTCATATCTGGAACTTTGTGTCTATGAAATAACATCTCGTGGTTTTAATGACAAATATAGGGTCATCCGTGGACATCATATTGCAAAAAAATACAAAATCTCAACTTGTAGGGATTATTAGCTATACACGCACTCAAAATTAGAAAAATTTATATAAATATGAATCGTAGCATTCGGAATCTAGTTTCTAAAATACTAATTTTTTTAAAAAATGGACAAGTTTAGCTATATTAAACACTTAAAATTATATGACTTAGTTTTTTTTTTTTGAAAAAACTTATAAGATTGTAGTCCGTTTGCCCGCATTTTGGATGACCAAATCTTGTTTTTTTTTTTTCCTTTGGTGAAACGTTAGATGTAGTTGTCTATCTTGGGATGGATTTTATTTTGTATTTTTTTAGCAATATTTTTTTTTAATGATTTTTTCCGTGAAAGTGGTCTGAAAATATTTAGAAAATGGAGCGCTTTCCTGTTTGCCCGCCATAACTATATCAAAAAATATCGAAATGAATTTTTATTTTTTTAACGTGTATAGAATTTTTCCATGCTTGGGATGGTATAAGTTTTATCATATTTTGATAAGTGAAACAAAAGTTACAGTCTTAAACGTAGACATGAACATTCACGGGAAAAAATGTCTTAAAGACCTATTGTTAGTAAAAAATTATAAAATGATATTTATCTTATTCTATTCACTTTAAAATCAATATTTCTACGAAGCTAAGAGTCTCCCCTACGCGATGGCACCATTTTTGTGAAATGTTTTCAGTTTTTTAGCATGGTTCAAGTCTTTGGAAGAGTAGATTTGAGGTTTTTTGACCTTTTACACTTCATAATGACCTTCCATAGCTTTGGTTGGGGAAAAACAAAGATTTCTCAAGGCTTAGGTTCGGAAGATAGATCCACGATCACGGTTTATAAAGCGCGATCATGGTTTTTTAACACAAAACCACAAGCGATCGCGGTTTATAAATTACGATCGTTTTTTAACACAAACCGTGAGCGTGCTTTATAAAGCGATGGTTTATAAAGCGCGCTCACGGTTCATAAATCATATTTACACACATCCCAATGTCTGAATTACCATGTGATTTTTACTCTCTGACCTTACCGTATGAATTACTGTGAAATTCTGTCTTTTTCTGCATGTTTTTCTTATCACCGGAAGCAAAACATCATGGGAGACAAAAAACGAAGTCAAAAAAGGAAGTCATTAAGTAAAAAAACACCAAACGAATTAGAGGCCAACAAAATTCAAAATGTTGAGCGAATGCGGAAACTTCGTGAATCAAGAAGAGGTTCATCTTCAACCCCAACTATTGTAAGCAATGAAGAACCAGGTAATGTTTCTACTGTCAATGTTGAAGTTGAATTAAATACTCGTGATGAAGATGTTTTTACTGTCAATGTTGAAGAAGAATTAAATACTCATGATGTAGCAAATGTTGAAATTGAAGGAGACAATGAAAATGTGAATAAGGAAATTCATGTTGAAACTGTAGACAAGCAAAATTTGACAAAAACACCTCCTAGGATTTTACGTAAGAAACCTAATTTTTTTATTGAAATTGATGAAAACATTTTGAAACCAATGTCTGACAAACTTTCTGAACGACAAATCAGAAGAAAAGCCACTGAAATTTGGGATAATCATTTTGAAATTTTAAATGATTCCCAAAGATGTCAGTTGTTGGTTAGTTTGATGAAATTGATTAAAATGAGACCTACATTAAACACCTTAGGATTGACAACATCTAATATACGTGGTCAAACCTCTACAATTGTTGAAAACCTTCATGATGCATATCACACTGTTGGTGTCAAGAGACGCACTAGGGATAGTAATATTGTGCGTCGTGTACTTGCTACTAGTGTTGTAAGTGAATCAATAAAAAACAATGTTTGATTACGCAAACAAGTCGAATGTTGCAAGTTAATCAAAAAACTCTAATGAAAGCAATTGAAAGACGTAATATCCTTCAATCACTCAATAATGCCGATTTTTGGGCATTTTCTGCTAGAGCACCGCGTAAGGACAAAAATAATTCTGATGCTATAAGAGAAGTTGTTATTAAATTTTGGCATGATAACACTAGAGTTTCACCTAATACAAGAGATGTTATAAAATGGAGAGTTGGTTCTACTAATCGTGAACCACATCCAAAGCATTTCTTAGATATGACTCAAACTCAATTTTTTCATAAGTTTGAACAAGAGAATCTAGAAATTAAAATTAGTCAACATTTTTTTGAAATGTTGAAACCATTCTATGTGAAAATCAACCACGCTCGCACCACTTGTTGTTGTAGGCAACATGTTGAATTTGCGATGCATTATGCTAAATTTTTATGTATTCATTCTAATTTTCATTCTGAAACTATGTTATCAGAATGTGGTGTTCAAGTTCCACCAATATCTTCCAGGGATTTCATTCCTACTATATTTTGTGAAAAAGAAGTTGGACAATTTTTTTATAGTCAGGATTGTTTATATGGAAGTTGTAGTACATGCGGCGGATTACCTAAATTGGAAAGTTACATCCATGAGAAAATTGAAGGTACAATAGGACATAATTTAGTTGAGTTTGATAAATATAAATCAGTTGCATACCAGTTGAAAGATGGAAAAGAGTCTAAACGGTGTGAGCTAGTTACAGAACAAATGCCCATTTTCCAATTTTTGAGAAAATTTAAGGATGAAATTGTTTATGAGTATGCGAGGCATACACATAGAGCTCGATGGTTGGATGAACAATTCAAGCTATGCAAAGACACATTTCCTATTGGTACTATTGTTTCAGTGGTCGATTTTGTAGAGAATTACACATTGCAACCACAAATGGAGGTTCAATCGCAATATTACAACTCAGTACAAGTTGCCATTTTTGTGCATATACATTTCTACATTCTCCTGACAGTACAGAGAATGATCAATTTTTTTTAAGAGAGTACCACTTTTATATCAGTGATGATCGTACTCATTCTACTGAATTTGTGCAAGGGTGTTTCCAGTTATTTTATGGAAACTTGTCTGATAGGGACATCCACTTCAAACAACATTATATATGGTCAGATAATTACACGTCTCAGTTTAAGAATGCATGAATGTTTTATTGGATGAGCAGAATGCACGTCAAGATGGGTGTGCAACATATTTGGAGTTTCACTGAGGCTGGACATGGAAAAGGAGAGCATGACGGTGCAGGGGCATGTGTGAAAAGAGCTCTTGCAAGAGAAGAGTTGAAGTACAAAGATGGTGCTAAATTAAAAGATGCAAAGAGCATAGTGGAATGGTGTACTGACAACATGGCCCGAGGTTCTCAAGAAAATTCCACAGTTCACAGATATTTTTGGTTGATAGAGGAACAACATATTGCTAACTACGAGGATTGTATGACACTCACTGGGTCCAGTGATATGCACTCATTTTGTAGCTCAGACGCTACTTCGTGGGCCGTATGGACAAGAAATTTGACATGTTTTTGTGCATCTTGTATCGAATTTGTCACTGCTGAGTGTGATTCACAAGAATGGGTGGAAGGATGGATTTGTAGGCCTCTAACTCCACTTCCTAGTTATCAACCTCCACAAGCATTACGACTTGTTTCTGCAGATGAAGTTACAACATCCAAGGACTTTGATGAAATTTTGATTTTGGTGCGACAAGGTATTTATGGTTATTTATTTAATTTTTGTATTGAGTTATGTCCATTGAAATTTTAATATGTAATTTAAATTTGAGTTGTTCAACCAAGTTGTTTTTTTGTAGGACATGTGTTTGCAGTAATTGCGATAGAAGACAATGAAAAAGGAATAGACTATTTCTTATGTCATTGCATCGAGGAAAGAAAGAAGTTGACTTCTCCTATTATAGATGGCGAAGATATTGAGTATCCTACAGGGTCAGTGGTAGTTACTGGAACTTGGCTTCGACGGTATCCATTAAAAAACTCCTCTTTTTGGGTGTTTGAAGACTTTGAGACACACAGGAAAATACTCTTATATTCACATCTAGTTCTAGCGACAAATATTCAGCTGTATAGATATCGAGGAAGGCCTAATAACAAGATTCTTTGGAAGGTTCGAGAGTCAGATCATGAAGCAATCTTGTCTGCTATTCAGAGTAGATCCGATCCTGATGGTTCATTGGAATGAATTTACAATGCTCATGTCGGGTATATATAATTTCTTTTCAATATATATATAATTTTTTTAGTTTAAAGATCTAGATTTAAGTTTGAATATATTTTATTTTAAATTTGTGTATTTTGTATATATAGATAGTATATGGTTTTGATTTGAAACTTAAATTTCTTTGACTAACACTTTTATGTTTAGGTTAGTGGTGCCAGAAAAGCTTCCACCTTCACGTGGTTGGCACTGTTAGTAGAGAATTTTAAATTCTCGAAGCTAAGAGAAGCTTTCATTGTTTGAAAAAGTTGTAAATTTTGAAAAAGTTGTAAATTTTGAAAATGTTGTAAATTTTGAAAAAGTTGTAAAATGTTGTAAATTTTGAAAAAGTTGTAAATTTTGAAAAAGTTGTAAATTTTGAAAAAGTTGTAAATTTTGAAAATGTTGTAAATTTTGAAGAGAAGCTTTCAAAATTTTGAAAAAGTTGTAAATTTTGAAAATGTTGTAAATTTTGAAAAAGTTGTAAATTTTGAAAATGTTGTAAATTGAAAAAGTTGTAAATTGGCTTGAAAATGTTGTAAATTTTGAAAATGTTGTAAATATTGTAAATTTTGAAAAGTTGTAAATTTTGAAAAAGTTGTAAATTTTGAAAAAGTTGTAAATTTTGAAAATGTTGTAAATTTTGAAAATGACTCCTCCCCAAGTGTTTACAAGACCATACCTACGCGTGTGCACCGATCTGGGAAGGAAAAAATTGAGAGAGGCTATTGTAGAGGGTCCCTACGCTGAGGTGTCGGATCAGACGAGACGTCTCTAGGTGCCATGGAGTTTAAGTAGTCACTCGTCAAAGTTGAACGATATTTTAGTCTCGGCGCTCTTAAGGGACTACGCCCGAACGAAGTAGCCTGGAAGCAACGACCTTGTCGTTGCATCGAAACACCACCTCCTCTAGTGTTCACCTGGCCACCCAGAACATGTTGGCATAGTCGGTTTGGTGCCACAACCCACCGTTTGCAAAATATAGCGTTTGACAGCCTTATACTTACTCAAACTGCACTATTTCACGCGTTTGCAAACAATAGGGCAACGAGAGCACCGAAATGAGAAGGAAAAAACTAAGAGAGGCTTATTGTAGAGGGTCCCTATGCTAAGGTTTAGATTAACGAGCCATCTCTAGGTGCCACATAGAGTCTGAGTAGTCACCCGTCGAAGTTGAATGATATTTTGGTCTCAGGGCTCTTAAGGGACTACGCCCGAACGAAGTAGCCCGGAAGCAACGACCTTGTCACGCACCAAAACACCACCTCCTCTAGTGTTCACCTGGCCACCCAGACATGTCGGCGCAGTTGGTTTGGTTCCACGACCCACCGTTTGCAAAATATAGCGTTTGACAACCTTACACTGGCTCAAACTGCACTATTTCGTGCGTTTGCAAACAATAGGGCAGCGAGAGCACCAAAATGAGAAGGAAAAAACTGAGAGAGGCTATTGTAGAGGGTCCCTACCTCAAGGTGTCAGATCAGACGAGGCATCTCTAGGTGCCACAGAGTCCGAGTAGTCACCCGTCGAAGTTGAACGATATTTTGGTCTCAGGGCTCTTAAGGGACTACGCCCGAACGAAGTAGCCTGGAAGCAACGACCCTTTCGCGCACCAAAACACCACCTCCTCTAGTGTTCACCTGGCCACCCAGACATGCCAGCATAGTTAGTTTGGTGCCACGACCCAATGTTTACAAAATATAGTGTTTGACAACCTTACACTGGCTCTAACTGCACTATTTTGTGCGTTTGCAAACAATAGGACAATGAGAACACCAAAATGAGAAAGAAAAAACTAAGTGAGGCTATAATAAAGGGTCCCTACCTGAGGTTTTGGATCAGATGAGGCATCTCTAGGTGCCACGGAGTCTGAGTAGTCACCCGTCAAAGTTGAACAATATTTTGGTCTCAGGGCTCTTAAGGGACTACGCCTGAACGAAGTAGCCTGGAAGCAACGACCCTTTCGCGCACCAAAGCACCACCTCCTCTAGTGTTCACCTGGCCACCCAAATGTGCTGGCATAGTCGATTCGGTGCCATGACCCACCGTTTGCAAAATATAGCATTTGACAACCAATCACTGGCTCCAACTGCACTATTTCACGCGTGTTTGCAAACAATAGGACAACGAGAGCACCGAAATGAGAAGGAAAAAATTGAGAGATTATTTTTTAGAGGGTCCCTACGTGAGGTTTCAGATTAGACGAGCCATCTCTAGGTGCCACGGAGTCTGAGTAGTCACCCGTCGAAGTTGAACGATATTTTGGTCTCAGGGCTCTTAAGGGACTACGCCCAAACGAAGTAGCCCGGAAGCAACGACCCTTTCGTGCACCGAAACACCACCTCCTCTAGCATTCACTTGGCCACCCGAACTTTTCGGCGTAGTCGGTTCGGTGCCATGACCCACCGTTTACAAAATATAGTGTTTGACAACCAATCACTGGCTCCAACTACACTAGTTCGCGCGTTTGCAAACAATAGGGCAGTGAGAGCACCGAAATGAGAAGGAAAAAACCGAGAGATCCTTTTGTAAAGGGTCCCTATGCCGAGGTGTCAGATCAGATGAGGCATCTCTAGGTGCCACAGAGTCTGAGTAGTCACCTGTCGAAGTTGAACGATATTTTGGTCTCAGGGCTCTTAAGGGACTACGCCCAAACGAAGTAGCCCGGAAGCAATGACCCTTTCGTATACTGAAAGACCACCTCCTCTAGCGTTTACCTAGCCACCTGGATGTTATGGTGTAGTTGGTTCAGTGTCATGACGTCCTGAGGCATGACTTCTCACTCCTCACCTCCATTCATTTCCTAGGACTCAAAACATTCAATTTGTCACTTGTTTACCTTCCATCTCTCTTGTTCTCTTTGGACTTGCCTCTGTCCTCTTAGACCTGCTTCATCACTATCCTTGCTTTGCTCTCTTGAGCTATGTTTTTTTGGTGATCTCTCTCCATCCTCTGTTGCCCCAGCTATGTGCTTACATGCTCATTATTTTTTCATTGTAATAGGATTCTTCATCACATATCACTAGACACAGAATTAGGAGTATAAGTACAAATCATCAAACAATTAAGGGAACACATGTGTGAGGACCTTTTATTCATAAGTGCCATCATTGATTGCATGAGATTAATCATCTCTGCCTCAAATTGAAGCAATGTCTCCCATCTGAAACTTCAACCCCCCTGTCCAACAAGCAAGATCAAGCATTCATACTGCAAAGAAGGACATGTGACCATTGGGTGAGCATGATCCTTGAAAAAGGGAACATGATCTATTTCCTGAGATTATCTCTTTGTTTAGATTGTTCTTGGTCATATTTTTGAAAATCAATAGGAATAGAGTTGAGATCAAGAAAGAGAAATTCCATTGGGAAAATAATCTCCCATTTGCGAGTGAGATGAATAATTTTGATTCTCATTCCTTGGTGAGATCAGGTGTGTTTTCATCTGACTCAGAGAACTTGTATGACATTTTGTCCCATACCATCACCTAGAGGTTTGAAGCTCTAAAAGAAGCCATTGTGCATTCTTGGCACAAGAATCCATGTGCCTGGTACACCTCTCAAGGAGAATACTAAGAATACTAAGAATCCTTCATTAGAGGAGGATTCTTCATGTGATGGGTGGAACCTAAGAATACTAATAAGGGCTTACTATCAAATTTTTACCCAAGTTTCAACTTAGGACATCAAAATGCACCACCACATGAAATCTCTCCCTTTCATCACTTAAGGCTTGTAACATTCTCACTAGGTATTCAATTCCTTAGCACCCCAACTTGATTATATGTTTCCCCCTCTCATGAATACTTAACCCCTTCTCACAGTGCCCCTTTAAGTCCCTTTGTCACTTAAGGCTTGTAACCCTACCCTGTCATGCCATGTAACCCGGGTTAATCCAGAATGGTCAAGGATGAGTTAGAAGGTGAGTTAGCTAGGTTAATGTTAAGAGGTGAGTATAAACATACACTTAGCCATTTTTTAATCCCTTTTTAAAATATTTCATTTTCCTTCATTGTTGCTAGTATATTTAGTTATGCTACTAAATTTTCAAGAAACCCTATTGCAAAAATCACATTTTTGCTCATATCTCCTTCATTTTTGCTCCATTTCCCCTACAATTTTGCCTGTAACTTCTACTCATGAACTCCTTGAAGATGATATAAAAATATTTTCCATTGGTACCCTAATTTTTTATAGCATCCCATTTAAAATTTTCAGAGAAAAAACTTGCCTTTTTAGATCCTTGCAATTCTAGAGATCGAAAACACTTGAAATTTGAAGCAGGAAACCATATGAAAATACCTAATCTAATGAAAAATTTTCATCTCAATCCAAATACAAGAAGACATGATTAAATATTTAAATCAAACATGTACATATCAGAGAACTAATTTAAATGGTTATGAAAACATACATAGAAGGATATCATACATGCAATGAAATCAAATCAAACATATATAGTTCAGATTTATCGTTATGAAAACCAACACACATGGATATATAAGAATCAAACAAAGTGTGCTCCAGATGCACGTCTCTGAAAATATATATGTATAAGTTCATAATGTATGTGTACATCTCGAACTAAGTGTGTCATAATGTACATATGGGACCACATGCGGTCACAAAAGGCTATATATATACAATGGACTATATGAAGAAACATGTTCACTAGGACTAGATGGCCCATATATATATCTATGTACATCTAGGTGGACTATGAATCTACTCATGAAACATCTTCCCTCTCTTCGCCCTGCTAGAAGTAGCACGTCCACAACCTGGGGATGTAGTGGAGGGAGATGCCACTACGGATTTCATCCATGTGGTCCTAGGTGTCTCTAAGCATGCCTGCAACCTAACCTGCACATTCATAAACAACAAGTTTTTAACACCCAAAATTTTAAAATACATTCAAAATTTAGAAACTTGTACAATTTAGTTAAAATGCATGTGAAATCTTACCGCAATGTCATGATCCCTATCAATTTGTTGTTGACGCATCGCAGGGACAACAATAGACTCACGAGGGGTAAGCTACATACAAATAATTAATTTTCAAATTAAATATTTCACATATACATACAAAATTTGATATTGTAGATTTAAGTAATAAGAAATAATGAACCTCCAAAATTTAACAAATTTGAAAAATTGTACCTCAGTTAGTGGATCTGCAGATGCTATGGCAGTATCTACAGCAGCCTCCACAGTCTGCATATATGGAGGAGTCTCTCTAGCAGTCATAAGCTATACAAAAAACATGTACAAATCAATATTAAAATCTACATGACTGTGCACCACATAACAGAGGTCCAAAGCATGTAATCCACGTGAACTTCCAGTAATTAGAAACAAAGTGTAAAGAGATTTACTAACCTGCGTAAAACTCATGTGAGGCGTGCCAGTAGCCTCAGTTCCCTGAGCAGATGATGACCCGCCAGGCTCCTGTGTATAAAAGAGAAAAATATTAATATGTACAACATACACGTGAAACATTATAATAATAATCTAGTGCAATCAAATGAAATTAAAAATGTAAGTTTGTACAACTTGAAACTTACGTTTGAAACACGCCCAGCTGCAGTAGCTAGCATGTCGACGCCGGATGTTTCCTTCACCGGCTCTTGCTATTTAAAATAAAATAAAAAATTAGTTTTTTACATGTATGTACATGACGTACAATCATATATATATATATATATATATATATATATAAATATGTATATACTATTATATTATATATATATATATATATAATTTAAATTTATTTGAAATTTACCTGTGAAAGACCAATATCAGTGGCACCAGTTCCAAAAACATTCCCCAACATCTCATCTATAGAAAATAAATCCTGTGAACCAGCAAATGATGTCTCACCTGCAGTGCATACGGCACCACATGATCCACAGTGGTGTGGTGCGCTAGAACTGGCACCTCCACCAACATCACCAGATGCAATCTGGTCACTATGCTGGGTTAGAGTGTCAGTGAGCTCCCTCAATGCATGCAATGTATCAATCTCCACAACCTCCTTCACTGTAGGAGGGATAACTGAAGGCAGTGGGGGTTTTGGGGCATGGGGGATCCTAGGTTGACCTATGCGTGCACCAGGTCTACTCTGTGCAGAGCCACCTCCTCGACCAAAAAAGTTCAGAAAAGTCAAAATAATTCAGGACCTCATTGAGCACGAACTCGCAATATAATTTCTTCAAAAAATAAAGAGGAACCTCATTGTTGTTGCATGGTGGATAATCAAAAACCATCCACCATCGGTCCCAAAAATTGTTTTTGATTCGGTCATCATGGCACCAATGGATTGGGAACCGTTTGCAAGTAACTGCGGGGGGGGCATTGGTTCTAGGGTCGGTAAATAATGCACAAATGAGGTCTTTTCCATTTTTTTTGTCTTTTACGGCCGCATGGGATAGTTTATCCGCATACCACCACCTACAGTCACTTCTAAAGGTGTTCCATCTATGTATTTGGTTGGTTGCGGACTCGACTTCACCAATCAATGTTTGCAATGTATTGGCTAAAGTCATGCGGGATGGATTTGTAGCATGATTTTGTCTTATAGTTTGAATTAGGTTCTCAATGACAATTTTATTTTCTCAGATTCTTCCAATGATATTATCTTGTGTTCCTGCTAGCTCAGTGGGGACAGAAGGAGCCACAGGAGGCGGATCTATGTTTGGAGGAGGGTTTTGAGGAATGTTCGGAGGGTTTTGAGGAATGTTCGGTGGGTTTTGAGGAATGTTTTGATGGTTTGCATGATTTCGAGCTTGCCGACCAACTGATAAAACAAGAAAATTGTATACATAAACAAACATTTCAAAAAACCCATGAAAATGCAAAAAAAAACCTAAAATGCAAAAAAATGATTAAAATCGGGGACTTACCTCCTCGTCTTGGTGGCATGGTTGAATCTATTGCTATCCAGAAGTCTGGTGAGCAATTTTGAGGTGGTATTCAAAGCTTGAGTGAAAAATGTCTAGGAAAAATCGCGGTTTGAAATGAAAAATGGGGAAAATAAGGAGTCGCGGGACTGCTAATTTTTGTCTCAGAGTTCCGCGATCGCGGTTTATAACCACGCTCGCGGTTCTAAAATGTGATCGTGGTTTTAGGTTCGGTAATTACCGAACCTAGAATTCAGGAACCGTATGATCGCGGTTCCTTGAATTTCAGGTTTTTATGTCCACAGAATTGTCCACCAACTTCGTGCACTTACCCTATTTTTTGTCCCCTAACTATTGTTTTCAATAAAGTCCTTATTTGAAAACCAACAACATGTAGGTGCAAGCACATTGTAGACACCTAAATTTGGTTACATTCCCCTTAGTCCCTAATCGTATAACCAACTTAAACATGGGCAACTAACCATGACCCCCTTTCACCCCTCATTAATAATTAATTTAATTAATTTAATTAAATAAAATACCCATCCTCATAATATCTATTATTTTATTACCTTAATTGACCTAATTTTTACCTCACCAACACGCCTCATCTAGCCACCTCACCCTAGACCTATTCTTGGCATGTTTCCATAACTAACAATAACTAAGTCTTAATTGCCTTAATGAGCTAAGATTTGTTCTAAGCCTAAAATCAATCCCTACAATCTCTCTAACCACATTCCTGCTCATTTGAATGGAATCTTATGTTATAATCCGCGAGAATAAATGAATTGGGCCAAAAGAAATCAGAAAGATCTACCCATTTTAGTAAACCTAGGGAATCTCACCTTAACAAACGATGCGGATCACCCCTAAACCAATGCCGGTCAAGACTCGTAACCATTGTCGGTTACAATTTATTCACCTAAGTAACCTTATTTTTTGGGTTTGGCACATTCTGAGAGCAAGAGGGAATGAGATCAGAGAGATTACATGCAAAGGAGAACCAGACATCCTTTTATGTACACACCCAGACATCCAGAGCCATCACTAGGAAAAATCCATGAAACATTGCACACTCACTGAATAACATTCTAAGGAAGCCACTCACTATTGATACCAAACACGCATTCTTCTAATCAAACGATCCATTCACCATTCAACTCAATCAAGTCTGGACCTGTCACATTGGTAAGTACATTTATCACTAAGCATTGTCCATTCTTAGTGTAGTCATAGCTTCTATTACCGTTTTTGTCATCAATCTATACTTGGCATGTTAACATTCCCTTCACATCATAGCATTCTAGCTTGACAAACTCAAATATTTCCTTTACCCACCCGTTTGTCAAATCACCCATCCTCACCTTCTGGCCCTTCCACCTCTCTAAGTGTATACTTAAGTATTCCCACAAACTTCTCCATCTCCTTCTTTAGCCCACCCTACCCTCACTTATCAGATCCCGGATCAACCCTGTAATCATTTTTCCTCAAATTACTCTTACACCCTGACCTGTACCGATGCCAATTACCCATAACCTTCACCGGTTCTCCCATAAACCGCCATCGGTCATACCAAGACCGACATCGGTCTCTGTTTTTTTATACCATGTGCCAATAACATAACCAAACAACCCTTTTCCAAATAACCTAAACAACCCAGAATCTTGACCCTGACTAGTTCCTGTACACCCTAACAACCTACCAACCTTTTTGATCTAACTGATTATAGTCTAGCCTGTTATGTTAAGATTTTCTTATTGTGACTTGAATGAGAAACCTAAATCATATCAACTATAGTGGGAATTTCCTTTATTTCTCACATTAAGTTTATTTTAAACAGTGGATTGACATCCATCTAGGGAGCATCACACTTCCCTTGAATCTAGCATACACTAGGTAGTCCACTGTCATATATCATTTAACTTCTCTTTTGTGGTCTTGCTTTACATATAACAGGTAGTTCCTCCTAGCCAAAAGGAAGCTCTCACAATCGGCATTGGGTTAAGAAATCAGAACGCACGCAATAACCCTCAAATGACTAGTAATAATAGGTATTCCTCCTTAGCCCTTACCCTTATCTGTTTCTTCATTCAAAATGTAAAGAAAATGGTGAAACACCTAGTTATTATTTCACACCCGGTGGGACCAATCATGAAGGGTTTATATTGCATTAAAAATATCTTTTTTCCTAGGTAAAAAGAAGACCTCATTTGTTATCCCTGGATTACTATAGGTTTAGACAATAAGAGACAATTAAACTCTGGTGAAATTCACATTGATTCAAAGGCTATATTATAAAAGAATGACAATATTCACCTACCACTACATTTATCGAGACATTTATTCAAGGAATCATTACCTACTTACTTGCAAATCCTAAATTTAGTGCTTGACAGACATACCCTCTCACATATTCATCATGTTAACTTCCATTCAAATGTAACATTATATGTACACACAAGAAGTGTTTTACTTTCTCATTTAAATAGTACATCTTGCTTTATAATTTTGAATATAGGTGCTTCATATTAGCTACACCACATATTCATCAAACTGAGGTCAAGAAATCATCTCATGGAATTCATGCCCAGATGATGGTTGACACAATATACTAATCATATTTCTTTTCACTGCACATTCTCTCGTACTCTCAGATCTGTCTGTGTCATGACCAAACTTAGCAAAAAATTATTGAATATATACAACTGAGATACCTTCAGGTCATCACTCATAACAAAAATCTTACCTGGGAACATCTATTATTGATACACCAAAATTAGTACATTGGTAGTTGTAATTCCCCAATTGGGTATACCTCTATTCAAGTCATTATCTAAGATGGATTTTAAGTCCCAAAACATGAACTTACATAGAAACCTCTCCTTATTAGAGATCCTTCCATTTGTAATAAGCCTTCTTCACCATAAACACTCTTTTCCTAATGTAATATTTTTGAGTCAGCCTTCATATGGATTATCATCACCTCAACTAATATTAGCAAACCACTTGTTAGGTACGTGTTTTACAGTGTTTGATATGCCACCCAAGTGTGTTTTTAAAATGTGAGGACATACACTTCTGGAATAGATTTCAAAAATTGTTTGCCTTACACACTCCCCACTATCATAGTAGGATGCCATTAGGAAGCTCACATAAGTCTGAGTGTGTCAGGACTTCAATTGCAACCATCTCCATAACTCTGGGTTGATTATCTCTCTCACTAAATTATTCATTACAACTAATCCAGTTTTAATACACATTTTCAATAAAAAACAGTAACCCAACCATTGGTTTCTCACACTCACTGGCAATCAAATGTCTGTCATCTATGGGTAAAAGTAATTAAACCTACAACGAAGGAAAACATATAAGGATGGAATTTTCTTTGTATGATCAAATTGTTTCATGTGAGTCAACAAATCAAAACTACATAACCTACTTTGGTCAATAAACATGTATACAACCATTGGTTTGGAATCTAACATGGGAAGCAATCTATGCATCTATATACTAGGTGTAAGTTCCTTCCTAGAACTCACAATAACCACCATTATACGGTTACAACATGTGAATAAACATCATACTGATATTTCTCTATTAACAAAATGGACCTATAGACATCCCCACATCTTTTTTACGTATTCCCTTACTGCCCCATGTGTCTTTCTAAATGGATAGATAAATCATTAAATTCATCAAATATTCACATGGTACTCTGACTCACCATCCTCTAATTATCAACCCCCAATATCCCTCCAAGAGAGTGGTCAACCAATGTCCTGCCTAGTCCTTTGGCACCTTTTGTCCTATCAAACATGGCCCCTAGCTCTTACCTACCATAGCAATTGTAGGAGACATCCAAATGACATGGCTCCTTAGATCATGAATTAACCCCAAGGTGAACATTACATATTATACCTTTCCCACTCTTCCACCATAAAACTCCTCAGGTGGTCATGCTACATATGTCAGAATGCCTTTATTAAAACAATCTCAAGACACTTATTCATAAAAATGCATCAACCCCTAATAATGCGGTGCTACATACATATGGTATCACCCCCAGATAAGGTTCTCTACAACTAGGACCCATACCCGACATGACTGCTATGTCTGCAATATCATTTACACCTTTCGTATCTGATGTCCACCTCATCGACCACAAAGGCCATGACCCCGTCCACACCCATTGTCTCACAAATATGCATGAAAATTTTCTTTCAACCACCCGTGGTAATTTATTTTTTGACAATCCTACTAGCATCCATTGAAAGAAATATGGGAGTGGTTCATCTCTGTCCCACAAATATTACCCTCGATCACTACAAAGCATGGTACCACTATGGATCATATAATGAAATAACATAATACAAAGTACTATCAACAACCCCCTATGCTCATGTAAGAGACCCATTCTGGATGACATGCCCATTGTATCAGTCCCAGATGTCTGGAGTGATGTGCATCTCTCTGGGGGCTAGCATCTACTCTTACATGACTAGCTTAGGAGTGTTGCCCATGTCCCAGGTATAATATCTACCCCCTTATACCACAATAAATGGTCCATCAATTGATATTATTAACTTACCAATGATATTTATCAAATATATGATGGATATAGGATTATCAGACACTGAAATAAGAATCACAATTTACATCTCACGCTATTATCTCACCTATGATTAAATCTATAACAAGCCCATTCATTCGTCACATGCCTATTCAAAGGCCTTGAAAATCTAGATTGGTACTAAATCAAGTACACATATATAAAAAAACATAATTGGAAACATCAAATTATAATCCATCATACCCATAGCCTTTTGTTATTAAAAATGAGAAATTTGTTGATAACCTATTTATTTTACAGCAAAATCATTGTTAAAATTTGTTTACATATCTTATCCAATTTCATGTAGTCACAGTATTATAAAAATACCAAATTGGTGTTATTTATAACATGCCCAAAATTAGTTTTGTTATATGCCACATGTAATCAACATGCCGTCCTTGAATCTCTTAACCATATTAATGTTGCCATTACATTTACCATGAGGAAAACTTTTTTTGGGATTATGCATAAAAATCGTTTTGTATTCATTCTCTGACCTCGGACAACAATATCTCAAAATTTATGCATTAGATATTGAATTCTCTATTAAGTTGCTTCTTTTACACTTTCATATTCCACACATTAAGGATTTCATTTTTATGAAATTTTCACCTTGCATCCTATTCGGATTCATACATGTAGTCTTAAATGCATTCATGATTAGTCCATTGTTGTTCCACTTATGTAATGAGATTCAGGATTTCCCTCTTAGTGAATAAACCACCTAATAGGTGGTTTTTTTGAAACTGGCACCTATTATTCATATTATAGTTTGTACTCCTATTCATTTCATTGATTGAGAGGGTATGATTATGGAGGATGTGGCACCTCCACCATCACTTATGGAGATTATGGATGAGGCACCATCACCTACTCATATGTATTTGAGACCCTCCTTTGATCATTTACAACATGATCACATATGTCTTTTGGATTCACCTCATTGGGACACATTTCTACTGCATATTTTTTCCTTGTTTGTAAAGTCCCACATTTCGGATCTAGATGACACCATTGAGGAAATGTGTCTTCTCTTTGATATCTCCTATGGAGTTGCACCTTCATCTCTAGATGATGAGGGTACTTATAAACCCTCGTGCTCTCCCTCCTTCATTTCATGCTTCTACATTTCCATCTTCTATAGTTAGGCCTGGATTTCCTAATCTAACTTTAGCACATTTGAGCACTCGCTTGGAGACATTTGAGCATTTTCCAGACTTCTACACTTTTATCCCTACCTACACTCCACTTGAGTGGGAATTCAACAATTTGATTGCTATGGGTTTCTTTCTTCCCAAAGGAAGAGGCATTATTTGTTGTAAAGGAACCTACTACCGCATTCGCCATGCAACATTCTGTATTTATCTTCTCTCTCTTCTTTTTGGAGGCACACATGGGCCCTATCTTGCAGGATACATGGTGGCTTTAGGTAGTTGTAGCTTCTAGTGAATCTTCTTAGACCTCACTTTTTTATGTTGTCTTTCTTTTGGGGGGTGTTTTGTCCTACTGGGATTTCTCCTTTTATTCCACTTTGTGAGAGTTGCATTGTATGTGGGTACCTCATCAGGCCTTGTTGGAATCCACTTTATTTTCCACCCACCTAAGCTACATCTAAGGGGGATGTTAGTGTAGGATATTATTTATTTAATTTATTTATTTTGTAGATTATTTCTACACTTTAAGAGTTAGCTTGTTTACGTGTACTTAGTCATAGGAGTTACACTTGAAGTTAGTCACAGGAGTTACACTTGGCCATCATTGTTAGCTAAGTGGGAGTTACTCCTTGTTTGACTATGCCAAGTGTGTGAGTTACAATTCTATTTTGGGCCCTTTTTCCACTAATCATGGGGTTACACATTCACTCTTCTATATGTACATCTTCATTTGTGAGCTATTCAAATCGTGTATTTGAAAAAATCTTGGTTTTTTTGCATATTGAGTTATTTCTTACACTTTCATGTTTGTTAGTTATTTCATTTTTTCCAACTACATGTGTACATATTTTTCTATCAACAATCCTTACAAATAGGTTGATAAACTTAGACCCTTTCTTCTATAATTGTGTTTCAAAAGTGCTCCACATGATCAATGTAGCCTTCGTCTCTTATGTTTCCTAAGGTGTATTAATAGATAGTTTCTTGAGGGAATCCCACTCTAGTTATTCTTTTACAAGAGTGTGTGCAGTTTGCAACTTGGATGTTATCTTTCCCTCCATTTCCTTCAAATATTCCTCCTCTTCCAAGGATTGTATGTGGAGGGTGTATGTTTCCTTAATGTTTTGTTGTTTTACAACAATGATCTTCCACACTACCCATATCTATTAAAGTACTTTCTCCCTCTCGGTACTATCCCTTATCTAAAAGGCCTTGGCTTTAAGTGTCTTCTTCTTCTCATCGATATTCTTGAAGTGCTTAACAGCCACCTTTGTGTTTGTCTTAAATATTGAGAATGTCTATTCTACAAACTTAATTTTCCATCAACCAGAGTTTTCTCTAGATCAACTCTAGATGTTTTCTCTAGGGGGTCATATGTCTAATTTGAGAAGTCTATAATGTTTTTGTATTTCCACAAGGGGGTCATATTTGATCTCAATGGTGTTTGGGGAGTTCATTTGAGAAGTTGATATGTCAATTGCTTTAGTGTGCTCATGGGGTATTTTCATGTCTCGATGGTCAATAAAGGGTCTACCCCAATAATTATTTTCTTCAACACCTTGATTAACCATAATTAAATATTAGGTTTACTTTAATCAAGATTGAAATTCTATAAACTGGTGTCTAATTAGATTAATAGATAAACACTCCAACATTTAAATCTGACAACACATGTAAAATATCATTGATGAGATACATTCAAATAAGTCACATGCTAAATATAGTAAATCAAAAAATATACGTTCAATTATCTTTTCTAAAGCTTCTCATAGTGATCTGTGTCTAAAATTGGATCAAATAGGCTATGACAAGGATGAAGATGTTGTCTCAAAAATGAAGCTTTAAAACCCTCCCAGGCACTAGCATATATTTAGACACTAGTCTTATAATGGTTTTATGGGTAGCCTCACACACTCAAGTGTATAACATTGATATCAAAACCCAAATTTCTTACAATGCACTTCGTTTTTTATTTGGGTCACTTTGTCTTCATCTTTGATTCACTCCTATACTTTTATTCACTCAAGAATGTTCGTGAATGCACATGTAGATATCAAAACCCGAATTTCTTACATTAACACTCAAACAGCAATTAGATAATAAAAAGTGGTGTGTGGTTGAGTTGAAATTCTCTTGGTGCTCAACCCACCTATTGATTATAACCAAGTATTGTACTACATGTCCCAAATGAGGGGCTTAAACTCCATATAGTTTACTAGTGCTTCTGCAATTATGAATGCAAATCTAGAGTTCCCTTCCACTATATTTATCCTTGTACCTCAACACCAATAGTGGGATAAATAGGTATATTTCATATGTATCCTTTTTTAGTGTTGAATAGAGTGTCAAATTAGACTATGATAAAACCACCTTCAAGTGCATTTTGGAATGTAGATACTTAATAGTGTTTAATCTGAATTTAAAATATTTTTCACTTGGCTTGGTTTTCTCTTAAGCCAATTTAAATTACTTCATTTGCATAGAGGTTGGTAAAAAAGACCAAATAAGATGTAGAAATAAAATAAACATAAGAAAAACTTATTGTTAGCCCTCTATAGGCAGAACCATTGATAAGGGACATAATTGTATTATGGTTTTGTCTAGATCTACTCAATAGTGTCCAGGATGTAAAATGTAACAAGTGGAGATATGGAGAAGTTTGGGAGGAGATGCATGATGTTTATGTACAATGACATTGGTCCTATAGGTATTTGAGAAGAAAAGTGAAAAGATTAGTATTTTCAAGCCTTAGGTAGAGAGTATGATAGTGAATTTAGTCTTTATTTGTGAATGTAAGACATGATTAAGGGATATAAGTTGAATCAATATTGTCAACCACATAATTACCAAATTAAGGTGTGTACATTTTCCTCCCCTTTAAGCTAATAAATATTTTTTATATTAATGAAAAAAGCACTAGTGTGTAAACACACTTTTTCATTTCTTGATTGTCAATGTTTTTGAATGGCTACAAGATGCCTCTAGAATAGGCTCTGAGTTTATTTATTCAAAAAATGCAAATCTCTCCCTCTCCTCAGCAGGAATCTTCTAGAATAGGCTCTGAAACCATTTATTCAAAAATGCAAGTTTCTCTCACTCTCAACTCTCTCAAATCTCCATTCTTATCTTCTCACTTTTCTCTTATATTTCTTTCTTCAAGAATAAAATCTCACCCCCACAAGTCAGTGTAGTTATTGTACATATTCTTGTTCTGTTTTAGATTTCAATAAAAGGTGCCTCTCCTTATAATAGAGGATCGACTTTGTTCCACACACTTCTGTTAAGTGCCATATTTTTCCTAGACAAAATATTTTGTCAACAAACAATCAACCCATATTTTGTCCTATTGTGCTTCCAAGACATCCTTAATGAGTTTTTAAACATTTGGGACTACCTCAAGTTACTTTTGGGCATGAGCTATCTTACTATTGCTTCTTCCAAGAAGGTGTGAATATAACCATCATTAATTCCTCCTTTTTTGTGTTGTATTTGCGTGTTTACAATCATAGACAAGTAAGAAGTATGCTTTGATACCAATGATCCACACCACGAAACCTAAAATCATGCGTAAGAGACAATCGTAGATTATAAAACTAGAGATAACTAACAAAGATTATAAAAACCAAATATTTTAATTTCATGTGGTCTAGACAATAATTTAGAAAAAAATTCCTTATTTTCATCTTTAATACTAGTACTAGGCCATGCTTTCAATATTTTTTGCATTTTGTTTTAACATGGACAATTAACCGTACTTGATGCTAAAGACTATTTTCCTCATCGACTAAGGACAAGTCACATTGCGTAGCTTATTTTAATTTAGTAAATTTGTTTGACTTGTTATATGCCAAATAAAAAAAGCTTTATTATAATGATTGGTTCATTAATGACAAGCATACGGCTCATCACATACCTAATATATGACGGATCAATCTCAAAGTATTTATGTTAAAAAAAATCGTCTACCAGAATTATTAATAGCTTTATTTTCTTCCTGGCATATTTTTCATTATTTTCACCCAAGATCGACTCCCAGTTTACTAGTTATTGAATCAATAAAGTTTATCTAAGAAAACTTAAATAAATAATCAGTTTTCCTATATTTTTTATTATGATTTTTTCAATAGATAAAACTTCATAAATAACTTCAATATAAATTTCCCTTAAAATATGATCCATCTTTCAGTATTGTTACACCTTTTATCTTTAAGATTTGCACCATTGATCTATTGTTTCATTATATGTTTAATTTTTCTCTAAATGCTTCTCCTTTTAATTTTGTGCTTATAGGATACCAAATTAAATTCATTCAAGATATTTTTTAGACATTGCACTCCTCTTACACATTAATATGTAAATTTCGTACTTATTCTCTTAGAAACAAATATGTTATGTTCATATCCTTCAAGGGAACCTTCTTACAATAATATGACATCAAATGAAACATATCTACTATAATTTATAAGTTAAACTATGTGTTTTTCTATGGTTTTTAATAAAAAATATTCACGTGAGTTACATAATGATTTCAACACTTTTTATTATAAATATGAAGAAGTTGTAAATAGAGAAATTATAGAGCGATTTTATCTTTCCAAAAAAATACAACCTCAATTCAACATTATATGAGGAAGATACACTCATTTTACTTAGAGATATATGTTGCAGTTGGAATTTTCTCGCTATATTTTTCAAAAGTCTTATTTTTTGATGCACTTGCATAGGATATTAATAATATACCACTATAAACTCTTGTCACTCGTGAATCAAAAATCAAATACTAATAAACTAAACTAAATCATAATAAAATATAAATTGATCTAATTAATAAATACAAAGAACTTAAACACATAAAAGTCTTTATAAATCTGGGAAATAAATATATGGGGTTGCTCGTTAACTATTTCTAGCTCATCGTTTTGTAGAGAATATTGTATTTGGATCTTACATGAACAATCTACTCCAATACCAAATTATATTTATCAATATTCTCGTAACAGAATAATTTCTTATTAATAATGAATAATATTTATAGGATTAGAGGATCCTTGATTTTAGGATTATCACCCTACTAACTCTCAACCACTAACATACTCTACATGTAATTATGTATAATAGACTAACAATCATATTTGCTTAGGTGTCATAAAAAATCACCCAATTATACTAAATTGAATTGTTACAGCAACTCACACAATCACACTAAATAATGTCTTAAACAATAAAATACTAAATAATAACACTATGTGATGTACTAACATAATATTTATGACAAATATTGTTCATGTGGCATCTATTCACCATGACATTTTATATTTAGTACACCTTAAACAATGAGTAATTTTTTGAATGTCAATCTACATGAAACTAGCATTTCTCCAATATTATTGAGAGGTTCCTCATAAGGTAACAAGGAATTGAAGGCAAGGCTCATAGGCAATGCAATATTTTTCAATATTCCATGGATAAAGAACAAAATAAAATATAACATGCTTTTTGTTATTTGTCTGGGTTCATTTTAAGACCCCCCCCCCAAAAAATATTATAGAATGGGTGGTGAATTTGATGAAAAAATCCATTCACACTGTAGGCGAATGTATGAAAATGAGTTTCATGACGGTGGCGAAAGGAATCCATTTTTCAAATAATGGTGGAGGAATCGTAAGTTTTTGTTATTACCGAATGACAATATGAAACTTTAAAATGTTACCGGCCAACATGTACGGTATACTGAACAAAAAAAAAATTCAAGTGTTACCGATCGATAACATAGTGTTACTGTTACCGCCAGTAACAAAGTGTTACCATCTAGTAACATTGTTTTTAGGATGGACCAATTTCCGGTAACTAACATAGTGTTACCGCTGGTAACAATTTGTTATAGGTGTAACACTTGGTATTGTTACAATCGGTAACATGATAAAGTGTTAAAAGATGGTAACATATAAATGGTGTTACTGTGGATGGTAACATGGATGGTCATTCTGACATTTAATATGCCAAGTGTCTTCCACATTTAATGCACTTTCCTTTCCTATATATATACCCATCCCTATTCATTTTGTCCCATTTTTACATGCATCTTTCTCCGAGATATACTTTTTCAGAGAGTTCCAGGCTTCTCGTCCACTTCCAGTCTTCTAGTATTAGATAGTAACCAATGCCACCTACCACAGATTTTTCAACGATCCTCAAGGCTCATGTACAAGTATCTTAATCTTCCATTTTCCAACCTCTTCTTTTTTCAAGCTATCAACGTTCAAGAATAATGGCCCCAAGAAAAAAGACCATTAAACCAACTTCCTATGTTCACCTAAACATTTTATATACCCAGTTGCTACAATTGATTGAAAGACCCTCAAATAATCAATCAATCTGATTAGATTGGTAAGTCAAGCTTCCATGGAATTATTTACATGCCCCAGTATCAGATAAAATACAAATTATTAAATAATTTAATGCAAGTGTATAATACTTATGATGACACTTTCATAGTTCAATTACCATCCCACCAATTTCTCATCAAAATAACACCTGAAGATATTTATCGTCTAACAGGCCTGCCCCATGAAAACACATTTCCTGTAACCACCAAAGTCATTCTTCTTGATGAGAAAAAGAAATTTTAGAGTCTCATTACAATCTCTCTGTTGAGGCTGAGGTTAATACTCCAGCCAAAAGAGGCATTAACTCTCAATCTATCAAAGACCCCTTTCTCCTGGCCATGGTGGAATTTTTCCAGTCCCGTATCATGTTACAGGGAAGATACACTGACATTCCTCAGTGGGAAATGTACTACCTTCTTCAAACCATTGTCGGCATTAGATTTGATTGGTGCACATATCTTGCATCAAAGATTCATTCTGAACTTGACAAAGCCAAATTGAATCCTACTGCAGTTATTTCTTCTTCTTGTTATGTTCTTGCTTTATATTATGAGGGTTTTTATGGACTCAAATCCACAGCTATTCCAACTACTCTTCACGAGAAGATGGATAAACATGGAATTCCTCTGGACCAACAGTTGGTGAGTATTTTATTTTAAAAGCATTTAATCTTGATTCCTTTCAAAAAAAAATCATTTGTAAATTAATTCTTATAAATATGTAATCTGTAATTTTGTTTTGAACAGGTCAAAGAAAGTGAAACACTGGAACATTGTCATGTGATAGTTTGCTCGCATTACCCTACTGGGCCTGAGGGGTCTGGTGACAACAATACAATTGATGTCACCATGTTTGATGACTCTTTGGCTACAGAGTTAAGACCAAACAAACGGATGTGTGGTTCTTTGGATTCATCTCGCTCGACCCGGTCCCAGAGCAAGGAGAGAACACACTCTGCTTCTATGCACAGAGGAAATTCTAGGTTTTAAGTTTTACATACTACTCAATCATTTCAATATTATGAAATTATTTTACAGACTAATGATAATCTGAATCTCTGATTCTTGACAATGACATATTTCTAATTTCATTATCCTAATGTGCAGCCTTTTCTGGCATATCTGCATCGACAACTCCAAGAGTGTCTTCTCACACTGGTGCAGACATGACATACATACCTGAGCAAGAAGAAGAGTATCAGTCTGCACCATATATCATCACCCAGGCCCTTCAAGTTCTGGTACAAAGCAACTAAATAAATAGTGACTTAAACTTTATTTATATTAGTCTTTTGAATTCTTTTACGAATTTATCATTCTTTTTAATTGGTTTTCTTTAAATTCAGGATTTTTGTGCCAGTGCCACCACCACCCTTCCACCTAGTGCCACACCCACAGTCTGTTGATTACAGACAACATTCACAGTGTAAGATCTTAATGTAAGAAATCTCTATTGATTTCAATATTATTAGTTTAAAGTTCTTACTTTTCACTTGTTTGTCTTATTAATTTCAAATTTTCAACATATTGATTACTGAATCTGATATTGTTAAAGTATTGATGCTTGCAGATATTTTGCAATCTGAAATTCATCCTCGGCCACACCCATGGCCACCTTCTCTGCTCTGACTCCATCTCAAGTGCACAAGGAGTACATCATTGTGACCTCCCCTTCCGCCTCTGTCACCTTGCTTATGGTAGGGGAAAACGTTTTGTGCTCCCTAACCCTAGAATGACTACGAGCAAGGAAACTCATAATTTCACAACATCTGAGTTCCCCAATTTTTCAGTTGATGGCGTGCCGAGTGCCAGAGGCACTTCTATTTTAAATAATATAGAAATGGATGAGGAGTATCTTGGGTTTGACAAATTTTTTGACATGCAAGAGTCAGGGAGGCATGTCGAGGATCTGATGCAATCTGTTCGTAAGCAAGTGCCACAGCCGGTAGGCTCTTCAGATCCTCCTTCCCCAACTGGGCAGGAAAAAATGGATGATGATGCAAAGACCAAGTTTTCACTTGACATCCTTGTGTCAAATAATGCTACAACCCTTGTCATGGAAAATATTATTCCTGACATTAAGGAGCTGAAGATGTGGGAGATCGGAGTGAAAGATCTAATAAAAGAAATGAATGATAGATATCATAATTTTGAAAAATAGAGAAAAACTTTTTTCATTGGTTAAAAATCAACCGGTGGTGATTGATGATATACTTGCTCAAGCACAAAAAGGAAATGCAGTCACCAATAATGTTTACAACAGGGATGAAGTTTTGACAATAATGTTGAACAGATTGGCTAATTTGAATGTCGAGGTGTAGTCTTACTACAACAAGTGGAATCGTGACAAGAACCTTGTCACTATTGCTAATGCAGAGAAAGACTTGGCTGTGGTAAGTTCTAATTTTTTTTGTAGATTGTTAGATAAATATATAGTTATCCTTTATCTTATTCTAAATACTAATTATGAGATTTTTAATTGCATTCAAAATACGAGACTTTGAAGACAGAGGTGCAGGTGTTAGATGAGCACCTTAAAAAGTGAGAGAGAGTGTCCTGGGGCTATTGGTTTTAAAGAAAAACTTGTTCTGTTAAACAAGCAGAACAATACTTTGTGGAGGATTATCAAGGAGCATAAATGGATCCAGAAATTCTTATGAAGAAAAAAACTGATGAGGATCCTTCTATCCTTTCAGCAGGAGATGCAGCTCATGAAGATAGAGAAAATTTAGAAAATATTAATGTTGCTGCAAAAGAATTAGTAGAGTCTGGTGTAATCCAAGATAGTTCAAATGTTGTAGTTGTTGTTGAATCTGTTCAAGGACAAGGGTCCAATTAACTTCAATTAAAACTTTAAACTATGTTACTATTGATGTATTCAGTATTTGACAATTGGAATTTGAAAACATTATCTTTATGTGAAATTGTTATTTATTGATCTTTTTATTTCTTTCATGGGTGTTGTTGAATGAAATCTCTAGTCATCTATTTTTCAAGATTCTACAGTTGATGAATAGTAAACATTGATTGTGGAATCTAAATTTATGTTGTTCAATTTAGTTTCAAAAATGTATGAACTGAATAATTAAAACTTGTGTCTTGAATGTGCATGTTGCTGTCAATCTTGATTCATCATGTAAATATTATCTCCAATAATCATGATGGGATGTAGTTGTAGACTGCTATGTTTTTTATTAATCCTAATAATCACGATGTTATATATCATATATGGATTATAATATTTTTGCAAACAATTGTGCCTGTGGAATTGTGATAGTGAGAAATCAAAGATTGAACATACTTTATTAGTAACGAACTTTAATTTTATTACATCATCCAGTTTGCATATTGCACAAATATGAACTATCTACCATTTGTTATTTGCAAACATTATTAAAAATATAGAAGGGATTGATTTTTTTTTCCAAACATTATATGCGCAATATATGTAAATGAAAAAAATATCGAGTAACAATATATATTTCAGAAAATGAATACAATCAACTGTCTGGTAGCTGAAACAACCCTATCCTGGATGGTCCTTCATCACTTCTTATATCTGTTGCAGTTTCTTGTCTAGCAGAGTCCAAGTCAATTTCACCATTATTAGAGACTTCATTGTTCTCTATCTGATTAACAGCTCTACGCTCTGCAAGAGATGTCCATGTAGCTAGTGATCTTTCATATGGAAATGTGTCCACCCTATATCTTGAAACATAGATTCTCAAACAAGTTTCCAAATTCTTGTCCAATCTGTTGTGAAGTTTTGATTTCACAAATGTAAGTGCACTAAATACCCTTTCATCTTCAACAGACCCAAGAATCATTGTCTGTATGAGTTCATATAGTTTGAAGTATTCACTTATATTCTCTCTCAGAATGCTACTCTGATACATCTTTCTCCATAATAGAGTGACAGCTCCCATTTCTGTTGGGTCAACAATAGACTTATATTGATCAGACATTGTATATGCAAAATGTTGTGACTGTGATATGAGTAATTTTCTATCCAATATACCATTTAATTCCCCTCCATCAACATCTGAAGATTTGCAAAACTGCTCCATAAGTGCAGTCATGGATTTCCTGAAGTTTGTAGCTCTTTGTTCTTCATCAATCATCGGGTTCCAGAAAATGGGATTTACAACTCCCATGGCCTCAACAGATCACTATTTTTAAAATGCTCTCTGATCTCAGAAGATAATGTTTCAGATATTTTCATCAATTTTTTACGTACATCAGAAACTGCAACATCAAAAAGACAGCTTGTGATAGGTACTTCCTCAAGTTCATAACCTATTACATAAGGATCTTTGTATAAAGTGTGCATTTTAATATTTTTCCCATCAACAGAAATACAAAGATGACCACTGATATTGAACTTTAAATAGTTGTTGGGATCTTTGGTGTCTGTCAAAACCTTGAAGCTGCTAAAAATTGGCTTTTGAATCAAGTCTTGGGTGAATACAAGGTATCTAAAATCATACATACTTGTCCCTTTAATTTTAGAAAATCAACAATGTATATGGATCTTTCCTGAGCATGTTTCACCAAGTTGTTTATTTCCTTCAGCATTGGAAAAATACCACATAAAGTTAATAATGTCTCTAAATCTGTCAAGTGATACAACAGATCTTTAGCCTTGTCCACTTGTCTTTGATGCTTGAACATATACCCTGCTAAGGACCTGTATTCCTCAAAAATCCTGCAAGTTGGTTCATACAATGATATCCATCTTGTGTCAACATCTTTTAGCAATTTTTTACCATTTTTATTCCAACAGAAAATCTCTGAAACTCCAAAAATATTTTAGGACTGCTTGACATATATGAATGCAAGTCCCATATCAGCTCCTCCACCTTAGCAACATTTTCAAAATTACTTACAATCTTGTAAGCCAAATTCATTCGGTGAGCCATACAGTGAATAGGTATCATGTAAGGGGCTACTCTTGTTTGCAGATGAATACAAAGTCTAGTTTTGTGACCTTGCATGAAATATGTGCCATCAACTCCTACACAAATCAGCTTTGCAGAGATTGAATGATCATCCATACCAGTTATTTCCTTCAAATTTTTAATAACAAGTTTGCAGATGTTCTCAACATTGCAGTTCTCCATCATTTTGTGCATATTTAGTAGATGATTTTCCCTGAAATGGTTACTGAAACTGAAAGTGTAGACATGCATGCACACCCAAGATGTATTATCTACTGTTGTGACCTCATCAATCGACAAAGTGATAAAATTTGCATTTTTTACCTTCTCTCTCAAATCAGTGATTTCAATTTCTCCCATACACTTTTCCATCTCCCATGCACTGGTATCTGACCAGTGTGTTGTTGGAATATTTGGAAATCCATTAGATTGAAACAATGTCTTATAATCAATGAGATCTGAAATTGGTCTGCCCTTTTTTAAAATGTGAAATATTGTTCTGAATTGAATGAGTTTTTCCTGAAGACTTACGTCAGTAGCTTTTTCAAATCTAGCCTTTATTGTTCCACCTTTCTCAACTAGGTCCTGAAGATGTTTATGATGATTATCATATTCTATAGCATATCTCATATGTAAACAATCTTCCTCAGTTTTCCATCTAGTTGTTTTTATAATTGTTCCATCATCTTGCTTTTTAGACTCATATACCTTCCCACAATGCTTCTCTATTGTGTCCAACTTCAATTGCATTTTGTGGTCTCTACCTAGTTTCCAACTACAGATAGTACATCTACATTATGTAGGAGTATCAGTACTATTTTCAGGTTCAACAGGTTCAATGAATGGATATTTGGTTGACCATTCAAATTTATAAGTCCTTCCTATAGTCCACTTCCCACTCTTACGTTTCTGATGTGAGTTTCTGGAATGTTTATCAGAAGTTTGATTTGGATGGGAAATGGGATTATCAGTACTGTCAATTTGAATTGAATTACTCTGGTGATTGGAAATTTCATCTGGAGTAAGGTCACTGCTAGGGTTTTCTACATTTGAGAGAAATTGGTTTGCTTACAGCTTCCCTAAGTAAATAAAAAAATAAAGTAACATTATCATAGTAGAAATTGGTTTGCTTACCTCTTGCCACTGGGGTTACTGTTGGCTGACTGAAATATTTTGAAATGTCCATATCACATTTTCTTTTTCCTTGAGTTCTTTTCTCATTTGTAACAGGGGCCATCGAATGGATGATTTTGAAGTCTGCACATGTGACAAAAACATAGAACTTTCAAATACTGATGGCAACAAAGCTTTATCCAAACGCAAGCCAACACAACTTAAGAATGATGGATGACAACACAACTGAGCACTCGAATGACAAAGCAATATGCAGGACGTCTGCACAAAATACTGCTACCGGTTGGTAACACAGTTAACTGTTACCGGTCGACAACACATATACTGTTACGGTCGGTAACACATATATTGTTACCGATGGTACACTAACATATATTTGTTACCATTCGGTAACACATATATCTGTTACAGTTGGTAACACATATATCTGTTACCGGTAACACATATATCTGTTATATGATTGGTAACACATATATTATACATGTTACCATTCGGTAACACATTATTGTTACCATTCGGTAACACTTTGCACATTTTTCTTATCGTCTGTCATCATCGTAGAATTTATTGTCGAGTGGTAACACAAATAATTGTTACCATTTGTCAACACAAAATAACCTTTCCAGTCTACAGACAGAGTTCTCTTTTTCACTTACCTCTTGAGTCTTTCACTTTTTCCTGAATCCTTCAGCTTGTGGTCTTATACTTTCAGATTATTCACATGCTTATAATGTAAAAAATATGACTATACTATGGTGAATTAATCATATATATATATAATATTATATAATTAATATATATATGAAGAATGTTATAACATGAAGGTGAATATACTAACATTAGTCAGCCCTAGGCGGAAACACGAAGGCAAAATTCTATTCAATTTTTTTCAGGCACAGTAAAAATTTGGCGAATGCGCTACCGTACGGTAGTACAAAATTCATACAGGTCAAAGAAAATTACTTTATGTTTTTTTAACATTCTCGCGTCTTTAAAGAAGGCACTAACCATTGATTCAGCAAATATTCTTTTCCACCAATGCTTCAAAATGAATGTCCAATGGTCAATAAAACATAGAAAATGTTATAATGTCAATAACAAATATGTACATGTAGAATTTACTCTATTTATAAAAAATATTTGTGATACTTAAATTTTCACATAAAGCATAATGAGTAGCCATTATAGGCCAAATTCATTGACTTGAATACCACCTTTCTCATATAAAACACGAGCATATTAATAATATATGCTTGCAAAGATAAACCGTGTGATATATTATTTATTGACTCATTGCCAAGAAATATTTCTAAACAAATAACACTTTATTTATTAATATAAAATGTGCAATACAAAATGCTTGTTCGAACATAGCATCATAAAAAAAACAAACAAAATCAACTATGGATTCATCTCATTTTCCACTACAACTTCAATTCTATAAAATCCTATTGTTTCTAGCATATGGGAAATATAATCCCAAAAATATTTAAGATCCATAAAATAATATGATTGTTACACATACCAAAGGAAAAAAAAATCCCAATATGGCCAAAATGAGAATTTGTATCATGGAATAAGACCATACACATACATCTTATAGTCCCAACCTATTTATCTTTTTAAAAAAATGAACTTTTATTCAATCTATCGATGAACTATATTAGTAATTAGGAAAAAAAGTTTAAACTCTAACGTTGTTTCAAGCAAGCAAAACAAATCAGAAATCACCTAGATTCACCAATGGTACAAACAAAGGGGGAAACCATATGTTGAATTTGTCTACATTATGGTTATATGTCAGTAAAAAAACTTTGGGCATATAGAATATAATATATCAACAATGATTGTTTGTGATTCTCATACTTAAATTTTCACATCAACCATATATGCTTGGCAAGGTGAAATGTGATATACTATTTATGACTCTATCGTCAAGAAAATATTTCCAACCAAATAAATATTTTACTTCTCTTTGACAAATGTGCATTGCAAAATGACTATCCTTCACACCACCTAAGATAATGAACATCCAAAACTTGATTCCATATACAACAAATAAAGTCGAACAATGTTTTATTAAAATTTCCATTGCTAACTTGAATTCAATAAAAGAGTAATATTTCAAGAACATATGAAATATAAGCCTAAAAAGATTCAAGATCCATTAAAAATATAATTATTGTATGTCTTATAAGAATAATACAAACATTTTTTATTCCAAATATAACAATTATAACTGGCTACAAAAAGGATTTGTATCATAAAGCCATACCATATATATACATTAAAAATTAAAAAATAGACTTGTAACTTACATCACTAACCATTAACCAAGAAAAAAGGCACAACCTCTACGCTATGTTTTAATGAGGAACAAAAAAACCACAAATCACCTAGATACACCATCATCACAAAGGGGAAATGCATATACAATTGTCTACATCAAATGCATATAAAGTAGAACTAGGGAAAAATGTACTAGAATCAATGTTCCCCTTTTCCAATCAACATTTTTTTTACCAAAAATGTATACTCCTTTTGTGTGGGTTTACTAGAAACAAGAATATATTGTCCACAAACACTGCATACACAAAATGAATGTATCCCACCTGCATATGATTTCATTAAGAAAAATAAAAAATGAAACATATACCATTGATAGAAGGAAAGTTGCAAAAGTTTAATTTGGTTTTTGTGAACACATAAAAATAGAAGTGAAAACCTAAAATCCATGTCCACACCCATAACATAACCAACCACTAAATATATCCAAAACTAGTGTTCCATATTTTTGAAAGGGAAATCTTGTTCAAAGTCTTAAAATTTCATTGTGTGAATGTTACAAACATAAACTTATATCCATTTTTTAGGACTCACATGAATTTGATCACAAACACAAATCAAACTAGGGTTTCCGTTTGTAGGTAACTAAGAAGGAAAGGTTTACACTTTTATTGTTTTTAAAATTGGCTTACAAACTATTTTAAGATCAAAGCTTCTTATTTTCCACATGCATGTAATTTAGGAAAAGCATACTTAGTGTGTGAGTTTAATGTATGAGAAAACATCAGATGTGCATGTTAGTTGCAACATTTCTCACTTGAAACATAATGTAAAACAAATTTAGTAATTACATATATTTATTGACTACAAAAAATTAAAATGCATATTTTTATACAAAAATAAAAACAAAAACTGTGAAACACATATTTTCTAAATTCCACAAAACTCAAATAAATGTGAGCATAAAAAATGCTTATATGCAATGAATATACCTGAATATATCATGTTGTTTATAGAAAATACACACTGATAAGAAAAAATCACACAATATCCCCTTCTGAGATGTAGAAAACACAAGAAAACAACAAGAATCCGCTCTCGAACTTCCTACAAATAACAAAGAAAACTAAAGCCTCTTCACCCAATCACGCTAGATTTGAATACAAAATTACATGAAAATATAGTTGCGTTGATTACTACAGACAAACTACAAATTGCACCCCCACATAGAAATAAAAACTAGAAATAATCACAAAAAAAAAGTGAATTCATCATCTCCAATAAAAAAGGATAAAACAAATGTTATTAATAAATAAAGGACAACATTATTGAATAGAATTTGCTCTGACCTACAGTGTAAGACAAGTATTGAAGTCTCGAGCATAAGAAGTAAAGTGTTCCAAACATTAATTGCTCCACTCAATTGTCAAATATAATTAGACAGAATTTTTAATAGAAAATTAATCGTTAGGCTAGAGAAATATTTAGACCTATCACATCTTAAATAAATAGATATTTAACAAATCTAATTATTATTATTTTTGTTTGAACCTGAAATTGCAAGGATTCGCTGCACATAACTCTTAGACTTTGCTGCCACGAACTGAGGGGTTTCCATTCTGCCAAAGTCGCTCAGAGCACGATCTCGACCTCATCCGTTATTACTTGGTATCTCCTGGGAGTGGAACCGTGGTGGATGGCTAGGGAATACCTTTTACACCATCATACGCACGATGGACCATTACAAAAGACGAAACTAAAAAACCTAAAAGACAATCAAACAACATACTTCCCAAACATGTACATTTAATTTCCCAATAACTTACTCATAAGTTGATAAAGCATGAAAATATCGATGTTGATGTTAAGGTTATCGATTTCAAAATCAACGGTGGATATTGAGAAATAGTAGTAAAACTCATCTGAAAGGATATAATGCTGAACTTCCTATGCATTTCGGGCAAATGCTGTTGGAAATTGTAAATATGGAAGTGCTACTCCCACTTCCACCGTGTTCCTTTTACGCTAAATGCAAATATGGTGTCAGCACGAATGTTACTGCGGCAACTCTTTCTGATCATCGCAATAAGGTGTCAACTCACAAATCACAGGTTAAACCCATAACCAGTTTATGTACAGAAAACTCCATTCTCAAATCATACGCTTCTCTCCTGGAGGTGTGTACCAACAGAAAACAACTAAAAAACTACCATGCTCACATGCTACGAACTGGGCTTTACGAAAACATATTTTTACTTAACAAACTTGTTAGCAAGTACGCCATGACTGGGAACATTGAGGATGCGTGCCTTCTGTTTGACAAAATGCACCAGCCAAACGTTTTTGCATGGAACGCCATGATTAGAGGATGTGCCAAAAAAGGTTTCCCTGATAAGGCTCTTTCATTTTATTATCAAATGCATAAGGCAGGCGTGCAACCAGACAGGTATACTTTTCCCTTTGTTTTCAATGTATGTGCTTCTTTATTAGCTTTGCAAGTTGGAAAACAGATCCATGCACACATACTGTGCAGCGGGTTTGAGATGGATGTATATACGGAGACTGCACTCGTAGAGATATATGCAAAATGCGGGTGTATAGAGTTTGCACGCCATGTGTTTGATAAAATGTCTGAACGAAATGTGGTTTCTTGGAATGCAATGATTGCTGGGTATGCACAGAGTGGAAATCCCAACGATGCCTTTACTGTCTTTTTCAGCAAATGCAAGTTACAAGGTGTAAGATCGAACCTGACCGGATCAGGCCACCATTTTGAGTTTGTCTCAGCATGTGCTGCACTAACAGCTGTGTATCAGGTCAAGGAAAATGGCATTTGCCTAAATGTGTGCATTCCTATGGTAATTAGATGACGGATGAGTTTTATGTGGGAAATTCTCTTGTATAAGCATGTATACGAAGTGTGGCAGTATAAAGATATGCTCGCCAAGTGTTTGAAAAAATGCCATAGAAGAAATGTTGTTTCATGGAATGCAATGATTGCAGGGTATGCCCGTTCAATGTGGAGAGTTCTGAACGAGGCTTTAAACTGTTCAACCAGATGATTTCAACGTAGGTCAGATATGGCTCCTAACCGGACTTAGTACCATTGTGCCAAGTGTACTTCCTGCATGTGCTCTACCTAGCAGCTCTGCAAGCTAGGGTAAGGAGTATTCATGGTTATATTATTAAAATGGGTTTCTTTCGAGACTGATGTTTTGTGGGTGAATTCTCTGATTGACATGTATGCCAAATGTGGGAACATAGAGATTGCACAGGAAAGTGTTTGACAATATGCCTCAAGAAGAGATGTGATATCCTGTGGACTGCGCATGATTGCTGGGTATGCACAGAATGGACATGCCAATGAGAGCATTGGCACTGTTTAATCAAAATGCAAGCTGGTGGACATGAAACCTGGAACCATGTAACTATGGTAAACAAGTGTGCTATGTGCCTGTGCTGATTTAGCAGCTCTGCAACAAGGTGCAATGGACATCCATGCTTACATAATTGAAAGTGGATTTGAGTCAGAAGTATTTCTGTTGGAAATTCTCTCATAGACATGTATGCCAAATGTGGGAGTATAGAGCATTGCACGTCAAATCTTTGACCAAAATGCCTGAAAGAGATGTGGTCTCATGGACCTCGATGATTGCAGGGTATGGAATGCATGGGCATGGTGAAGATGCCCTTGCACATTTTTTCACAAATGCAACAGACAGCATAAAGCCAGACTAGTATCACTTTTCTTGTGTTTTGTCATGCTTGCAGCCATTCAGGCCTGGTGGACAAAGGCTCAACAATGCTTTGATGCCATGAAAAAATACTGCATGACGCCTCAAGGTTGGAGCATTATGCTTGCATGGTTGATCTTCTTGGGCGTGCTGGGCATCTGAATGAGGCCATGGATTTAATTGAAAATATACCATTAAAGCCTAGTACTGATGTGTGGGTAACTTTGCTTGGTGCATGCAGACTTCATGGGAATGTCGAACTAGGAGAACGGGTGGCAGAACATATATTCGACTTGGATCCTGAAAATGAAGCATGCTATATCCTGCTGTCAAACATCTATGCTGCAGCTGGAAGGTGGAATAATGTCACAAAGTTGAGGGCAACAATGAGAAACATGGGGTTGAAGAAGGCACCAGGTTGTAGTTTAATTCAGGTCCAGAACAGAGTTTATTCATTTCTTGTGGGAGACAGATCACATCAACAATCTGAGAAAATTTATGCACTGTTAGAGACCTTGGCTGTGCAAATGAGGGAGGCAGGATATGTCCCCAATACAGATGTTGTCTTGCATAATGTGGAAAACGAGGTAAAGGAGGACATGCTGTTCTGCCACAGTGAAAAGCTGGCCATTGCTTTTGGTCTTATTAACACAAGTCCTGGAGCTCCTATTCGGATCATTAAAAACCTTCGTATATGTGGTGACTGCCACAGTGCCGCTAAGTTCATCTCCAAGATTGTCAATAGAGAAATTATTGTTAGAGATACGAATCGTTTCCATAGTTTCAAGGATGGCATGTGTACATGCAGAGATTATTGGTGATTCTTACGCTTGTGCACCTACAAACTTAAAACCGAGTAAATTGTGTATGAAATGATAGTGTCAAATAAGTCAGGAAGATTTTGTCTATTTATATCCTTAATATGCTTATAGAGATACAGTGGATATTCTGCATTCCTAACGTAACTTGACCTTTGAGAACCGACATGTGAGGAAGCGTATGTTTGCTGTCATTACGGCTTACTGTATAAAAGAGTATCGAGCTGGCATGTATCTATATCTAAGGGACAGATGACTAACAACCCCTTTTCAGCTTTGGTTTGTTTCAATTTGGTAAATATTGAGACACTAGGAGCACCTGCAGCAGGCTTCAGGATTACTCTCCATGGCAGCTCCTGTAAACACTCCATAAACATAATCTTGTACAGTTATGGATTCAAGTATATTATTTTCCTTTAGCTGGAAACCCCAGTGAAGGGTTCTATTCAGGGTTGCAGGATACAATAACATCTCTACTGCTAGGATGCGTGTATCTCCATCTCGGATACAGATATGGGTATGGTGCTGCTCGGATATGGCCCAGATACTATACCCAGTGGCATCCGGGTACAAACTAGACATATCAGACACAGCCTGATATGATATCTCAGCCAACTGTAGCTGTATCTGATTTAAAAGTGTAAAAAAGCAATGAACTTGAAAAGCAGACCATCTGAAAGGCTAAAAAGATTATAAGAAACTACAAATGGCCTTCGAAAATGCATTTTAGCAGCAACAAGAGAGGATGTGGAGGTGAATGAATGTTGATTCACTCTATTCTTTCAAAATTTCACATTGCCTGTGTTCAACCTGTTATGATTTTAGTGGGTTTGTTTTCTTTGACCTATTCTCCTCCTTTTTCTTTCATTTTCTCTATTTTCCTTTGGCTCACAGCCTGCATTTTTTTTATCCATTGAAACCCCAAAGCTGCGAGTGTGTAATTTTAATCTAATGTATAAATCTTATAGTTTAAAATTTATGATTATTACAAATATATTTTTCCCAATTTATAATGTTGATTATTATAATATTTCAAAACATAGACACACGGACAAACACAGGTGTGCACACACACACACACACACACACAAAGTGTGATTTGGGGTTTGGAAACATGGGTTGTAGTTTTCAGTAGTAAAAGAGTTACTGGCTTAGACTTTGGCCTGTTATTTCGTAAGATGGACAATTGTGAGGTAAATCCCAAAGCATTTGTTTTGATACCATCAACATTCATTCAGATGATGTTATGAGATGCATCAGAATATTTTCATGCTGCTAGCCAGCATACTTAGCAAATAAGTCCTCTCCATGTGCAGGTTTAAATGATTTTTAAGACCAATTATTCCTCAAAAAAATCATATTCCGTTATGATATGGCAAACAAATGAGATAAATGTACATCCTTTAAGCATATATATTTATGAATAATGTTAAGAGAATTTTACATGCAGCATGCAACATGATGGCATAACTCCACACCTTATGCCGATATGGGTAGAGTTTTGCAAATTTATTTATTTATGTTGAAGCATAGGACTGGAACTTCATATAAAGCTGCAGCTGCCTTAATTAGAAGAATGGTTTTGTTAACAATGATTGTTGGAAGTCATCAAACTTGAAGGAATGTTATGTTGAAGATAAAGATTTTAAAGATGAAATGAAGGCTTGTTGATAGCGATATGGTGGTGATAGAACACAACACATGGTTTATTTCATCTAAGAAGGTTTTTTAATCATAAAACGTTAGGTTTGTACCCCAAGGGCTCTATGGAAGGACATTTGATCAAAAAATTGCAGGGGCGGTCACTTTCAGTGTGACACAATTCAAACCCTTAGTGGTTAGATTTGACTGAGTAGGTTGACCATTGTTATTTCATTTTCCATTTTAGAATTTCGAGCATTATGTGATGCTTACAATCAACTTGTAACATCCCAAATTTAATTAAATTTATTTATTGAATTATAAGATTTTTCAAATGTTAGAAAGACGTCGTGGCATTTCGCCAAGCACTGTGAAGTTTGATTGCTAAGGATATGAACACTCCCCCCCTTGTTAATGAGCATCTAATCTAATTTGCGTTATTACTTGAGTGTTTGGTGATATATATATATATATATATATATATATATATATATATATATATATATATATATATATATATATATATATATATATATATGTACTGTTACGAATGAATCGTGTATCGGATTAGCCGATCTATACTGTTATGGATGTATCGACTGATTACATTTTCCTCGATTTCATCTCCCCATAGAGCCCATATAGAGAGGAGGGGCTTTGTATTGTTGAGCACTGGCATTAGACCACTTATGCTATGCGTATAGAGATGAGTTTGTTTGTTACGTGGCAATGTAATTGTTTAATGAAATTGGGTGAGGTGGAAATTCGACTCACACCACCATACGAGCTATCTGGTTTCTAAAGTTAATAAAACTTAGGATGAAACCTAAGTTGCATGGCAAATATGTAGCGGTTGGTTTATGGTTTAAATGGACTATTTTGTGCTATTAAGCCACGAAGTGGCACAACAATTAAGGGTGTTGGTGCAAGTTTAATGCAGGTTGCCTTGGGAAACGTTAGCTTCCTTGAGAAGCTAGGGCATGCATGTAATCTGTTATTTCATTTTTATGTGGTTGTTTTTCGAGTTCTTTGAGGGTTGTGCATGGAATTTTTGGGGGAATAATTGTTTGGTGACTATGCATGCGATTTAATTGCTATTATCTCCATTTATCATAGCATTTTTTAAGGTTTAAATATATTATTGGAAGATTTAATAGAGTTTTGAATTTTCAACTTGGAAAAGTGCAGAGAATTTTGGAGGCAAAATGCACAGACATGGGTTGTTCTACTCTTACTCTTTCTTGTTATTTTAAGGAAATAACTGAATACGTTTTAGGTTTTGGATTATTGTGTGTGAAATCTGGGAAAAAGTGTTGGAAGCACAAGGGGAAGGGGGAGGGCTGGGGGCGGTGAATCAATCAACTAAAACATTATTTCATTTCCACTTATAATACATTAACATTCATACCACCATTCAATTAAACAACAACCATATGTGTGTTTACTTAAGCATTGAATCAACCATACACAAGTGAAAGAGCAAAAAAGTACACAAGAACACAATACTTAAGTGGGAAACCCTTTAGGGGAAGAAAACCCATTGAAACTCTACTTATATTACTCAAAGCAAAGAGATTTAGTGAAGCACAAATTTCACAAGGAGCACCAAACTCTAATTTAGTGAAGCACCCACTCCACAAGGAGGCTACAACCCCCTAAGATGATCTAAGCACCAACTCAACCACCTTTGAAGATGAAGATATTTGATTTTTGTTTCTGCCACAACTAATGGAGATCTCTAATTCATCTCACAAACCTTTACTCAAACCCTCATTCCTTCAACTTGTTATATCTTCTTCTTTCAAAACTTGTCTTGGCTTCAAACCCTTACCTCACATGTCTCTCAACCTTCCTGAAACCTATCACACACTTCATCAACTCTTAAATCATGTAATCATCTCCTCCACACTTCATTGGGTCACATTTTTCCCTCTATAAGCACTAGTTCAGAATTTGAACAAAACAAGCACTTTTATATGTTTTCCATCTTTCAAACATCACCATAGGTTAGTCCCTCATAATTAGCTCGACCAATTCAACTAAAAAATACAACACCATCAATTTATAAAATGATAATTCACATTGGACCCATGTAGGTCGGATATGCCCAAATGCACAAACATGCACAAAACAAAGCTCAAAACCCCATCACCTGGATGAGCTAAAACCACAAATATCAAAACCATGATTTTTCAAACATCTAAATTCCTCATAACATGTGAAATATAACATATCAACATTATCCATGGTCGTTAATTAGCTTGGACCAATCAAATTATTCATAACTCAACCAAGAAGGTTCATATCCTTCACCAAACAATTGTTTCCAGGACCTAGTTTTCACCTTTGGACCTCAAGACCACTCCATATCACCTCAACTATGTCATGTAACCACTCATTGGAATTCTATGGACATGTAGATCACATTTATGTTTTCTAGAGCTCATGAAACATTATGTACAAACCACACCAACTTTCCTCTTCACCAAATGAAGCTACCCAGAAAATAATTTTACAAATTCAACTAGTTTGCACCCTTTCTGCCACTTTCAAGACCTCCAATACCTAAAAATTCCTTCAATAGGAAAAAAATTCATCCCTCTTCACTCTCCAACTGATATAAAAGCATCATCCTATCCATCTCATGCCTCATTCACCTCATTCTTTCAGTCAAAGTAAATCTTGTCCTGAAAAATCAACAACCTTCTTCTTCACAAATTGAGTTGGATGACCCATCAAATTTCTTCATCAAGAGAAAAGCATATATATAATTGGAAATCCCTCTGAATCCTGTTTCCATAACATCTTACAATTCCTTTCAAATCCAAGTGGAAGGCCTTCAACCAAGTCCACAATTCTAAAACTACTTTTTAAGCTTCTAGGACTCAAGAAACTCCCTTGACATTGAGCTCAACTTCCTCCATCACACCAAAACTCACTTCCAAACTTAACCAAAGCATGGAACACCTTTAAACATGATGTATAAGCACTCAGAAATGTCCTTCAACAATCATGAAAAGCTCAAAATATCATCTTACCTCATGAAGCCACTTGAAATCATTGACCTAGGCATCCTCCATATTTGACCTTCAAAATCAGGGCATAACTTCTTCATACTTTATCAAAAACACAATTTTAAAATATACCATTGGAAATCTCTCTGAACCAAGATCATAAAAAAAAACTTTAAGAAGTTCTAAGAACACATGTAAATCCTACAATTGCTTAACTTTTAGTGCAAGCTGCTTCAAACTGCCCCAAAAACCACTCTTCATCTTACGACACAATGTGCTCATTTTTCACTTCAAATATGATTTGAAACTATCATGGACATGTAGAACAACTCAAGGCTAAAAATAATTTCAAGGTTATTTTTCAACTCCTTTGGAAAAATCTTTTCTTATGTTATAAAATTTCTTCATAAAAAAACATTTTAGGTGGGACCCACATATTTGAATCACAAACATTATCTTACTTGCTCTTGGAAATCTGGAAGAGTCCCTACAAAACAATCATCACTTTAACAAATGAAATCTCCATGGTTTCAACCCATCACATTTTCCTTAACAAGTCACTTTGAGTTACATTGTTTAACTAGGATTTCAACTGCAACTTCATCTTCTTAATGATTTTTCATCCAAAATGTGATGATCCTTAACCACATCATTATTTTTTGACTAAACCTTCATAACTGATCTAAAAGATCACTATGCCAAAGAGATGCATCATCCCACGTAAACCATACAATTCTACAAGCACCAAAAGGTTAACTTTTAGCACAAAAATGCACTCTAGATTACCTGAGTTAGTTCAAAATTGATGAATCTTACAAATCCTTCTTTAGAATCAATGCTGAAACTTGTCATGAAGCATCACGAGAAACATCAATGAAACTGTCCATCACTCACCATGTACCTAGATATGCGTAGAAACTCTCCAACGATCTCATTAATCTATGCAAAACTGCATGTTTTCCAAATCTTGCTTCATCAAGGACCTCATACATGCACTAGACCTCTTAGTTCGGACCTGAAACTCACCATACACCTCATGTACACCATCATGGCATGCTCCAACATGATCTGATTAGTTCCAAAACTCATACATCCATCTCATTCTACATGCTCCAGGGCTAGGAATAGGAATAAAATGACCTCTACTCAACCATGACTTCACATGAACTGACCATGCTAACTTTATGCAGTCACTTAGAAACCTAAAAAACGCCTCATAAGAACATGCATTATCTTATAACAATTTTCACTCAACTTAGGAGGACTCAAACCATGACTATGCATACTCAAGGCAAGCTTCATGACCTTCTTCTTCACCAAACTCAGACACTACCAATTAACCTTCTTGTTTAACCTTTAACCTTGATTCCTTCACCTCATGGAGACACATAAGACCTCATGACACCCTTTGTCATCAATGGACTTGACATCAATGACAACACAAAAATATAATAACACAACAATCTGCTATGTACCTTGGGATATGATATTATAATGTATATGGGTTGATGGAGATGCCAACATGTGGCACACATCCCCTTAGTTAGTTATATGGGCTCACATAGGAATTATGTCTATTGGGTAATGAGTTGGCCTACTTTGGGACTAGGTGTTACCCATCTATTTAAGATGTGAATTCATTGTCTATATAATCATAACCCCATAGAGTTATCATTATGAGATGGGATGTGATGTATAAGTGGATTCTTCTCTTAGTAGAGATATATTGTGGAGTTACTCCTCCTTAAGGAACATTGTATGGTGTTGCCCTACCTTAAGGGTATTATTATGTATATATCGATTATTTGGGCATCTTGGCCCCCATATCTATTGTGTTTTGTTATCTTATGCAATTTACTGATTTATTATATGCAAAGTTCTTATCAAGTGGTATCAGAGCATGATATGGGCAATTTGTGGGATGAAACCCTAATGTTGGTGATTCAGCTATATCTGGAGATTTACTTAGAAATTTTTAGAGATTGTTTTTGGGGTGTGGATAAATTATTCAAGTGAGATTACCTCCAAATTTCAGATTTTTTGGAGTTGTTTTGCAAAAAGATGTCTATGTTTAGGGTTGAAACCCTAATTTTAAGGTTTCATCTATATCTTATGAATAATGGCGAATTAAGCCTTAATTTTTTTTGGGTTAATGTCAATAAGTTTCAAGGTGCTACCCCTAGAATTTCATAATTTGTTGGATCAGTTTTGTGAGAGTTATTGCATTTTTATGGTTTTTCACTATTTTGCTCCACATGCCGCAATTTTAGGAATTTTCCTAAATTTCTTACACTTTAAAAAAAAATTCAAAAATTAAATTTGGGTTTGTGTTATGTGATTTATGATTTTTGGCCTACCTCTAGTCGAAAGGGTGAGAACAATGAAGCTTTGATCAAAAGGGTCTATTCCTCAAACCCTAGTTTTGTGAATCATGGAGATGAGAATTTTTTATGGGGATGGAAAGATTGATGCTAGAGAATGGTGGATACAATTTAAGGAAGATCATTCACCATATTTACTACCATGTCTTTACTTGCAAGATCAACTAGGTGGTATAGCTCTAACTTGGTGGTATCAAGTGCAACTAAAGCGTCTCATTTGGACTTGGAAGGTAATTGAACAACTTTTCTTAGATCGATGGGCCAAAGAAGATGCAAAAGAAGAGGATGTTACTAATGAAGGTGTTTTAGATAAGGTTAAAGAAGAAGAAGAAAAAAAAAAGAATTTTACAATGAAGAAGAAGTCAATGTCAATGATGAAGGGGATACACATGATTCAAATCAAGGTACGAGTTCAAATAGTGCATCTCCAAGGAAGGAAGCTGCAATATTTCAGTTTGAAGGGTGCATTCAAAGAAAAAAAGAAATTGTTTGCATAAACCTTAGCATTAAATATAACTTCATCAATATGGATGTAGCTTAAAATCTACATGTGCAAGCAAAACATATTCAAGGAAGCTCAAGTGGATGGTAAGCATATTCAAGTTTTTGAAAATTTAAAGCTCTCTATGAATAAATATGTTTTACATTCATATTTTTATGCTTTAGATATGGATGGTATGGATATTTTTCTTAGATATCCTTGGTTATAGTCCTTGGGAACAATTAATATTAATGTACAAAATAAATTCATGAAATTATAGTACAAGAGAAAGAAAATTACATTGCAAGATATCACACTTAGCAAGGAAAAAAGTAATGTGTAAAAATGGAGCATAGAGATGACATTGATAAGGTGAAGAATTCAATAAGGAGATTTCAGAAAAAGTCATCAATAATTCCTCTACTCAAAAGAAAAAAGTAATAGAAAACAAGAGGGAAGGGGAAAAGAATGTTGAGGAAAAGGGTGATACTAAGGTTGCACCATATAGACACCCACATCATCATGAGAGGAAAAAATCATGTGGTCATGCTAAGACACGGGAGGGAAAAAATCCATATAGATATATAGAGAATTGGAGGAGAAATAATTATGGATATACACAAAATAAATGGAACAACAATTATATGACATGGAATCATAGGAATAATTATTATGGATATGCATGGATGCTGAGGAGGAACAGATATGTACAAGATGGAATCAGAGGAGTGTAAGGGAATACAGAATAAAGTTTGGAGTAGCATCACCCACTAGGATCTCATATGGGTGGTTGGATGATCGAGTATGGTGACAAGTGTGTAATAATTTAAAGCACACTCATTATATGGCTTCTTCTTATGTTTTGGGGACAAAACATGTCAAAGGAGGGAGGCAATGCTATGTACCTTGGGATATGATATTATAATGTATATGGGTTGATGGAGATGCCAACATGTGGCACACATCCCCTTAGTTAGTTATATGGGGTCACATATGAATTATTTATATTGGGTAATGAGTCAGCCTACATTAGGATTATGTGTTACCCATCTATTAAGAGTAATTCATGTCTATATAAGGTGGGGAGTATCATTATGAGATGGGATGTGATCTATGAGTTGATTCTTCTACTTAGTAGAGATATATTGTGGAGTTACTCCTTCCTTAAGGAAAATTGTATGGTGTTGCCCTACCTTAAGGGTATTATTCTACATATATTGATTATTTGGACATCTTGGCCCTCATATGTATTGTGTTGTGTTATCTTATGCAATTTACTTATTTATTATATGCGAAGTTCTTATCACAATCTCCCCCTTTGTCATTGATGACAACCATCTTTAGAAACATTGATGGAAACCAATAAGACCAACACCTACATGATCTCTTTTCCATTTTTCTAATGCTTCTCCCCCCTTTTGATATTTATGACAAAGGCTATAATGATGACACTATATGAAAAATGAAAACACATGACTAGATACAATGATAACAATGCAAAAACTAACATGCTCAAATATCTCCCCCTCAAAGTGAACTTGGTCTTCTTTTACTCCTTCAACAACATATGATGATCCTATGGACCTGATATGAGCTTCAACAAAGCTCCCCTTGAACTAGTACTCTTCGTTTTTTCCTTCATTCATGCTTGACATCACTTTCTAGGTCAGACACTGCAAGAAACCACTTATTTTCCTCTAATACTAGCATAGTTATCTTAAAGACCAATGTCTCTAAAGAACATTTTTAGTCAAAAATTGACCAACTTCTTCATGCCAACTAAATACACAAACATCATGGTTCAACCCCTTATAGCTCCCCCTAGCATTATATCATCCTCCTCTAGTAAGAAATGAAAAGATTTTGGACTCCTACCTTGATTACATGTCTTGAAAATAACTCAACCTCTTAATTATTATCCTTGAAGAAAATTATCAGAGTTCACAACCTTATTTCATCGTAAAACACTTATTGGAGGTTTGACAAGCTCCCCTTGAATGCAAATTCCTAACATGAACCTATCAATATACTTGTATAACCTCGTCATTCTACCTAACTAGCTCATTAGAATTTAAATCACTTGATTCATGGTAAAAAAATTCTTCCCCTATTCTTGGATACTTTTAACCACTATATCTTACCATAATTTTTCTATTTCATGAAGTCTGAGTTCTTCATTCACACTACACATTCCACTAGCTTATATACACTATCATGTTTGAATCAAGGTCAATACTAGCTTCTTTTGATTCAACAAACCTCCATATTTCTATAGTCAACCATTATGGATTTCAACATGTTACACCTTTGTTCCCCTTACCTTAACAAGTCATTTCAAATTTGTAGCTTGCATTTTTATATTTTCGCAATCTTGAGATCTTCATCAGACCTATGTGCTTTTCCCCTTGTTTGGGATCAGACCCCACCTACCATTAAGCTTAGAAACATCATCACAACTTTCAATCATGCATTTTTATTCAACTTACACAAACACAAGTTCTTTCTTGTGGTAGACCTCAAGTGCTCCTATAAAGACCTGAAGAACACTATTACTTTTCACATTCGTGGATATACATTTCCACCCTTGATACTCTTTCTAACTCAAATCAAGAAAAAAATAACCATCTTGCAAGCACACCTTCCTTCTAATATTTTTCATGTTGAAGACCTTATGATAGTTGCTTCATGATACCTTGGCAGTGCTGTATCATTATAGTAAAAATTTCATCCTCTGTTTCATATCAATTTTGATGATGAAGCTAAAAAATTTTGTATCTTATCTTCTTGAGTCTTTTAGGTATTTTGTATCCTCATACTAACCTTGTACTGGGCTCCTTAGACATTTTTACTCTGTTATATTGTTGTTGTCATCTTGTATAAACATTGAATCTCAACATTTTAGTATAAAACACCTTGCATCAATCGTGGCAATATCTTCTTGACCTTCAAGGTCTTAGGGTCCATCTCTTGCCACTGTAATGCTACAATTTCATCCACAAGGTACTCAAAAACAATATACGTCCACCTGCGTTCATGCAAAACTAATTTGAGGACCATTTAGCCTTCACAGTCTCAAACTAATATCTTCAAGCTCTGAACAACTCACAAGAACTCCTTTCAATATATTCTAACATACTTAGAGTATTCAATATTAGAAAGACTCCTCGATGTTCCTTTACTCATTTGTCAACCTCTACAGACCTCTTGATTTCCTTAAACACACTTAATATAGTGTCATTCTTCATATCATAGGTTATCCAAACCTTAATTCATGATCTTAGTGTTATATTTCAGGATTACATGTCTTCAAGAATCGATACAAAACTTCTTAGCTATCATGACTTAGACCAAGACACCTAACCTATATCGACAACTCGGACTATTTAACATACTGAAATAAAAAGTCTAAGAAATGACTCTTGATAATGACAAAGACCTTTTATGACCATGTCATGAATCCTTCTGGGCATACTTGAGCCATAACACATCATTCCATCCCTTTGGCTTAACTCATCATAACTTGTCTGATAAGAAGAATTATTTTTCACTAATTTTGACTAAGCAACCACTGGATCAACTTTTGAATAATTATCGATTGTATATACCTTCAACATCTTGACATACTTACTCTAGGACATGTTATCTAACTTCTTCATAAGCTAAAAACCTTATTCATTGACCTTATTGTGCATAGTCATTATGAAGTGTTGTCCATGATGCATGATCACCTTATCAGACCTTGACATAATTGTTAATACTTCAAGCAAGCTAAGGTCATTTGAAACATTCACATACCTTGTCAAGAACACGAAAATTATTGAATAGATCATTTAAGATAGAACTTTGAGCTCTTGAGACTTAGAACTAGATTTAAACACATACCAAGGAATTCAAAAAAGATCATCAACTCATTCATAGACTCATGACACCTAACATGGATACTTCAAAAAATTTACAACCCTTCGAGACACACATAGATCATAGAACACAAAATTGGAAATGTGTGTGGTCCTTCAACTTCCACCATTCTTGGAAGACACCATCTTTCTCTTAGTTTGTTACAGACTTAGTTGACTGACATAGGGGTCTTGATGTCACACAAAAGATTTGTAAAATCCTTTGGAACTCAGTTTTATGCTTTGGTAAAATTGAACAAACATGTTGAGGTCTATAACATGCTTTATCACCCCTATCTTAGACTTTTGACAAACCATCATGACCTGAACTCAATCCTAATACACACTATACACTACTATGCTACACAAGAACACAACTACAAACATCAATAGTGATAGTTACAAACATGGAGACATGACTAGTACAAACAATACTTCATGTTTAGACTCGGAACATCACTACTAGGCTTATACACTCTGAGAATAACTTTGACATTGCATGAACATTTTGGACTCATATAAACTCAAGAACACATGGAACTTATGGTCAACAAAACACTCAAAAATTTCATACTTATGACACCACCTTTAAAAATCATAGACCTCTTAGATACAAGTTTCTAACTTTTGATCTTATTAAAGACCATGTAATACTCCACTTCAACCTTCTCATGATTATTTGAGGAGCTTAATATTCCAAGAACTCAACTAGTTTAAGAAACATGACATCTTTACAGGAATCACCAATTAGGACTCATTTAGATTTATTTTCTCAAGACTATAGACATTAATGACTTCATCTTCACAGAGAAATAGACCCTTTAACCACCACTTTCATTAGACTCATGGAGTGTGACAAGGATTTTTTTTTAACTTTAACAGACTTGACACAATTAAACCTTCTTGACATACTTTTTATATTTGAGAACCTTTTGAAGACTGTTATACAAAGACACAACATAAAATTTATTGACCATGACCATTGACTGATGACATATAGAGATATCTTACCATCTTAGACTAGACATGACAAAATCATACATTTTCAAGCAACAAAGAATAAAAAATACATAGAGAGATCATATCCCATACATTATCACTCTTGAAGTGTCCCACACACCTAGCTTCTTCAACTTGTCATGCACTAGAGATTAGATAACTGATAGAAACATATGATGTTATTTAAATATTTCTTCTTCAACCAAATAAAACATGCTCCCTTGATTTGATTTAGTCTTGTTGACTTTGTTTTCCACCTTGATATCACTAGAATCCCCCTTATTTGCAAGTTTTAACTCTTCAACTTTCACATTCTAAGAATCAGGTCTTTTGACATCATATATGTGACTCATATTTCTTTTTAACACTCTTCCATTTTTCCCATTAATAGCTTGAAACTTGGTGGTAACTCTTGGAGTTTTATCATGATGGAAGAATCTACAAATGTGTCCCTATTTGTGACATTTGAAGCACATAATCCGATTCTTCTTCCATCTTGGCTCATACATTCTTAACTTCTAATTATAGTCCTTAGCCTTGTGACCATATCCAGAACAACAGTAACATTCACCTTTGAAATTTTGTTCAACTTTCCTAAAGAATATTCTTTTGCAATATCTAGTTCTATGACCAATATCATGAAAAATAAAACAATAAGCATTGAAAGAGGCACTATACCTAGTAGCATTAGGTTGTCTAACAGAGTTAGACCTTCTCAAATCAGTATTCTTAGTCATCTTCTTATCAAAATGGGAACTTGGTCCAACTTCACCATCATTCTTTCACATGTTCTCCTTTGAACTCTAGGCCTATTTTTTCACTAACCACTCTTTGGCTCTCTAAGATCCCCTCAAGAGTTTTAGAACTCTTTTCTGAACTTTCATACTTCTTCAACTTGCTAGACACATCTAATAAAGCAGATTCTAAAGATTTTAACTTCTCTTCATACTTGGAACAAAAAATTTCTTTATCCCTTAGGGCTCTAGTCATACTCTCTACTTGGGATTCCAAACAGATTAACTAAAAATGGAAATAATGTATGCTAGTTAATATAATCTAGGAGGACATACAAATGTAGTAAAGAAGCATGTAAATGAATTAAGAAACTGATATAATAAAAGTAAAATCCATAATGTGCAAGAGAGAAGAGGAAATAACTCATCTAAATAACAGATGCTCATGGGACTGTGTTGCAGAGATGACTGGAAAATTAGGAAGCAGGAACGACTATGTAGGAGCTTCGAAAAGGATGGATTTGGAGTATCTAGTGGATTGACTGGGGCCTATGAAGAGGGACTGGGGCACCTGAGGCACTCTGGTCTATAAATTGGGTGCCCTGGTTTGTGCAAATGCTCTGAAACTGATCTTTACTGGTTCAGTTGATGGTCTGAAACCCTCATTATCTGGCGCATCAGCTTTACTATCTTGTACCAAATGTCGTAAATCATCCAAGATGATGTAAATCCCTGCAAAAGACAAAGAGAAGTATCAAAAACCTAAAAAAATAAGATTCAAATGAATGGGTCAGACTGACCTCAACTGCCACAAAAGTGAGATTACTAACTGAGCATTGCACTAAATTTTGGACCCAAATGTAGTTCTGGTGAGTGTGTGTATAATGTGCCCTAGGTGCTCTTGTGTCACTCACACTTTGTTTAGTAGAGAGAAATAACTAAATGTAGAAAATGTAATAAAATGTGTGCATGGAATAGAATAAATACCTACCCCTATGAAGTGTGATGCAAATGTCCTAGCCTTGTGCCTTGTGATGGAGCTATGTGGATGCAAGTGATCTCCAATGCAATAGATGGATGCAACTCTAGATGGATTATAGTATTGACTAGTGTTTGGTCCCTCATTATGGTCTCATAACTTTATATTTATAGGGTTCTCTTGATCTAATTTCATAATTAACCCTGAAATGGCCGACCACCAAAAATATAAAGATGCTTAAACATGGCTAGAAAGATCCCAAAAAGTGGTGGAAAGTGCAAAAAGGATCGGGGCACCCTTGGTGGGACCTAGGTGCACCCATGGGCGCCCCAGTGCGAGGTGCTAATTGAATATAATGGGAAGTGATAAAAGATGACTGGGCATGTGGGTGTGGGAGGTCCATAATGATGAAATAAAATAAAATAAGATGGCTAAAAGACGGGGTTAATTAGTACTTTCTTCACTCAAGAACCTTCTAAATAGTAGTATGAGACCGAGACTAAATAATTTCTAAAGTGCATGATTTTGTAACTACATTTTGCCCCCACTTTATGTTGGTGAGCGGAAATCTGGTAACATAAAGTAGATAGAGATGCATACCTGATGTCCATGAAGAGTGTGGTAGAAAAATGTGTAGAAGGATAGACAAACCGTCAAAAAATTGGAGCATGGAAACTAAAGATGAAAATGCGTGAAAAATTGTGATGAGAGTGAACCTAGGGTAGAAATGCATGTGTGATGATGTGTATGAGTGTACCTACATGGTTAGTATAGTGTGTGTTGTCATGAAGTGATGTTGTTGTTGTTGTTTCCCCCATTTGACTACTTATTTCTCATACGATCGACTTGCAAGGATAAATGATCAAGTAGTCAAATATGTAGGTATATGTGTGTAAAGATGCAATGTGATTAGTAAAAATATGTAAAAGTATGTAAATGTAAAATATGTAAATGGAATTAAGTGTAAATGGAACATGCGCACCTGATCCATGTTGAGAGAAAGAGTGTAGAAGGATATCCTATACTACCGAGTTTTTTTGGGTGATCTTGACGTGCTTAGTGACGAAGAAATATAGGGAGGAAAGCTGCATGTGTCCTCTACCTTTAACTGTTTCCCTGAATTGTGTGTGAAGAGATCTCTATATTGCCCTGGTTTATTAGGTGATTTGATACTAGATGATAGAAGAAGTATTGCTAAACTAGGGAATTCCATAGCATATCATGCAACCGATTAACTACTTCCCTCGAATGTTAAAGACAACCATGTCCTGCAAATTTATTTATGTATGGAGTTCGTAGACTGGTCTGAACTCACTCATTGTATGTAAATGAAAATGCTGCAAGGGAAGAAAGTGCAATGAACTGAACACCGTGTAAAACGCGTTATAGAAAGTATGTAAAACCCCAAATGATGCCCAATCTTTGGAGGCGCATGTGACATCCTCTGATAGGAGCACAATGTGGACCCAAAAGAGGACCATCGCATGTACTTTGTAGCTCCACCTTACTAGTAGGGGAAGGGAATGCGCTTGGTAGAAACCAAGTGTACAAAAACAAGGATGGCTATCCAAAGACCAATGTTAGTACAATCAAACATGCATGTAATAAGATATTGTGTAATATACACAGACAATTTAAAAACTACCAAGCAAAGTTTTGTAAACATGCAAGAAGACAAATAAGCCGTACAAAGCGGTTCTGCAAACATGGGACATCACACACAATGTCCCAAGACACACAAGACCATCATGGGCAAATAAACAAACAAGTGTGCACACAAAACATAGGGTCAAAGCCTGCATACAAGAAGCAATCAATGGTAAACAAGTACAAACAGATGCATAAAGAAGTTCATGGAATACATGTCAATCTATAACCTACATCAGTGTTACACATGGATACACGTACATTTAGCATATTAGAGAAAATAACCAATTTGTCAAAGCATCTATGGGTAACCAAGTAAATGTAAATTAGCTAAGTATGACAATATAAAACAATAGTTTTCATGTCACTCAGAGACGAATGTGGATGCCTCCAGTTGACTAGTGTAGGAAGGGTAGAAGGCGTGACATCCATGTTGCATGTAAAAGACTATATCTGAGATTAAAACTAAAAAAATACATGAACACACATGTATGGATGTATACATAATGACATATAAGAAATCAATCTAACATGTGTAGTAAAGTGATCATGTAAAACAAAGTAATGTGCAAGAGTAAATGCCTCCAAGACAATATGCAATATGTTGTGGATGGATGGAATGATAAGAGTGAAAGTTCCCCTTGAATGAACAGTTGAGTATGGAGCTTAATTGCTTCACAAGAAACTTGTTTTTACATGTTACTGGTTTTGACAGTAACTGGCATTGGTCAAGAAGTGTGGACACGGTGTTAGTAACCAACATTGGTTAGGTCAGGCAGTGACCGATGACGGTCAGGCAGTAACCGGTGATGGTTACCTGTGCAACGGTGCTTTCTTTTTTGACGAGAATTAGAATAAATCACTTGTTTTAAAGATGATTTATTGATTGTAAAAGCATAGTTAGTTTCCCAAAATAGTTATATATGCATGTATGCATTGTATGAGGGTAAGAGAGAAGAAAATAGCAATTGTTTTGCATGTAAGTTTTCTTGGTGAGCAAGAAAGAGTAGCTGAGTGAGGGAAAAGCATTGAACATCCTGTGAGGTGTTGGAAGACAATAGATCTTCATTGTATTTCCTCTGTAAAGCACTGAATAATAATATTGGTCATTTCTTGGTGGACGTAGCCCACACTGGGTGAACCACGTTAAATCTGGTGTTATCTTTCTCTTGTTTATTTTATCTTCTGGTTATTTCTGCATTCATTGCTTGTATGCTTTATCTGATTATAGATCTGTGCAACACTGTTATATGGTTTAACCCCAACAACTGGTATCAGAGCTTTGTTTGGAGGTTTTTGTGTTGACAGGATTTACTCACAGAGGGTTTTCTGATTGAGTGGGAGCAGAGCAATGGCAGAAGATAGTAAATACCGAGTAGAGAAATTTGACGGTCGTAATTATCAACTATGGAAGATGCAGGTGGAGGATTATTTGTATCAGAAAGATCTATACTTACCGTTGGATGAGCATGGACAGCTGAGCATGATGACTGATGAAGAATGGAAGGTTCTTGACAGAAAGGCTCTGGGATCTATAAGATTGAGCTTGAAGCATCGGTGGCTTCAAATTTTACAGATGCAAAAACCATGGTAGAGTTGATGAAATCTTTAGCAAATTTGTATGAAACTCCTAGTGCTTCGAATAAGGTATATTTGATGAAAAAATTGTTTAATTCTAAGATGCAAGAAGGTGGATCTGTATCTAATCATTTGAATGATTTCTGGTCTATTGTAAATCAATTAAAATTGGTAGAAATTCCATTTGATGATGAAGTGAAAGAACTTTTATTCTTATGCTCTTTTCCAGATAGTTGGGATAACTTGGTAATGGTTGTTAGTAATACAACAACTACTTCTAAAGGTTTGAAATTTGATGATGTGGTTAGTGTAATCCTTAATGAGGAAATACAGGAAAATCTCAGGAGAAGCATCATCTAGAAACACTTTAACTGTAGAAAGTAGGGGAAGATCTAAGGAGAGATCATCTAAGAGCAAGAAGAATGGGAGATCAAAGTCAAGACATGGTAGATCTAGATCCAGGTACAGAGATTTACTTTGCTGGAATTGTGGAAAGAGAGGACACGTAAAGAAGGAGTGTTGGTCCAAGGAAAACAAAGAGAATACATCAGACAAAGGTAAAGAAAAAGGTAAAGAGGAAAATGTTGCAAGTGAGGTAAAGCAAGATGCCCTTATTCTCTCCTTGGATAATAAATTAGAATCTTGGGTGTTAGATTCTGGAGCTTCTTTCCATGCTACCCCTAATAAGGGTTATTTCAGAAATTATGTTCAGGGTGATTTTGGACAAGTTTATTTAGGTGATGATGAGCCATGCAATATTACTGGTAAAGGTGATGTTTATCTAAAGTTGCAGAATGGAAATCCATGGGTATTGAAAGATGTGAGGCATGTGCCAAGCCTCAAAAGAAATCTAATATCTGCAGGGAAACTTGGTGAATCTGGATGCGTGGTTACATTCACAGCTGATTCTTGGAAGGTTACCAAGGGATCTCTTGTTGTGGCAAGAGGTAAGAAGGTAGGAACTTTATATCTGTCTACCTGTATTACTGATTCCTTTTCTGTGCTATCTACTACAGATTCAGATGCAAACATGTGGCATAATCGGCTAGGCCATATGAGTGAAAAAGGAATGCAGATCTTAAAGGCTAAGGGTAAGTTATCAGATTTGAAACAATTAGATCTTGAATTTTGTGAGCATTGCATATTTGGAAAGTAGAAGAGAGTGAGATTTCTCAAGGTTGGGTCAACAAAGAAGGAGCAGAAATTGGAGCTTGTACACTCAGATGTGTGGGGACCAGCCCAGGTAGCTTCTATTGGAGGATCCCAATATTATGTGACTTTCATTGATGATGCCACAAGGAAGGTATGGATCTATTGTATTAAGCATAAATCTGATGTTTTTGAAACTTTTAAAAGATGGAAAGCCCTTGTAGAAAATGAAACAAACTTAAAATTGAAGTGCCTTAGATCTAACAATGGTGGTGAGTACTGCAACAAGGATTTTAATGATTATTGTTCAGAGAATGGAATACGAAGAGAAAGAACGGTTCCTAGAACTCCACAGGAGAATGGAGTTGCAGAAAGAATGAACAGAACAATCATGGAATGTGCTAGAAGCATGAGGATACATGTCGGCTTGCCTTTGAAGTTTTGGGTAGAAGCAGTGGATACAACAGTGTACTTGATCAACCATGGGCCTTCAACAACACTGGATGGTGGAATACCAGAAGAAGCTTGGTCTGGAAAAGAGGTAGATTTTTCTTTTCTTAGAGTTTTTGGCTCAGAAGCTTTTGTGCATGTTGATAGAGAAAATAGGAGGAAGTTGGATGCTAAATCTAAGAGATGTACTTTCATTGGTTATGGCTCTGGTGATTTCAGATATCGATTTTGGGATTTAGAAGATTCTAAGATTGTTAGGAGTCGTGATGTTGATTGGAATGAAAAAAGAATGTACAGGGATCAGGTTTTGGTGCCTAAACATGAACAGGTTGAGGATATTTTGAAGGAAAATCAATTTTCAGACCTAAAGTAGACATCCACAGAGACCGACATTGGTTCTACAAAAATTGATGTCAGTCAGGCTAACTGGCATGGACTAGACAGGATGGGTTCAGAAAGACAGCCAGTGGAACCGATGTCGGTACTCCTAGAACCTGATGTCGGTAAGGAAACCGACAGTCGGTCAGCAGGTTAGAGGAACCATGGTCGGTTACAGGTGACCGGTGTTGGTCACTGACAGAGATTGACATGAATGTGCAACAGGCACAGAATGAGCCCCAGACACCCCAAATCTTAGTGAGAAGGTCACAAAGGGTAAGTAGACCTCAGAGATATTTTTACCTTCATTTTATTATTTATTATTGACTGATAGTGGTGAACCAGAAATATTTGAAGAAGCAATGCAGGTAGATACCCACGAGCAGTGGGAGCATGGCATGGATGAGGAGATGGACTCCTTGGAACAAAATCAGACATGGGATTTGGTCAAGTTTCCAGCAGGTAAGAAAACACTACAGAACAAATGGGTTTACAGAATCAAGGAAGAAGAGGGTGGACTGAAAAGGTACAAGGCAAGGCTTGTGGTAAAGGGATTTGCACAGAAAGTAGGTATTGAATTTGATGAGATTTTTTCTCCTGTAGTTAAGATGACTTCTATTCGTACTGTTCTAAGTTTGGTTGCAACAGAAGATTTGCATTTAGAACAACTTGATGTTAAGATGACTTTTCTTCATGGTGATTTGGAGGAAGAGATTTATATGCAACAACTGCTTGGTTATGAAGTCAAGGGTAAGGAGAAACTTGTGTGCAGATTGAAAAAGAGCCTATATGGGCTCAAGCAAGCTCCAAGGAAATGGTATTTGAGATTTGACAGTTTTATGCATGAGCATGGTTATATGAGATGTGAATCTGACCATTGTGTTTATTTTAAGAAGCTTGAAAATGGGAGCTATGTTATTTTGTTACTGTATGTGGATGATATGTTGATTGCAGGATCTAGTATGCAGGACATTGGTAAACTTAAAGAAAGGTTAGCTCACACATTTGCAATGAAGGATTTGGGAGCTGCAAAGAAAATCCTTGGCATGCAAATTCATCGAGACAGGAAAAACAAGAAGTTGTATTTGTCTCAGGAGGCTTATATCAATAAGGTGTTGGAAAGGTTTAACATGCAAAAATCAAACCTGTTAGTACACCTATGGCTGGACACTTCAAATTGAGAAAAGATCAGTGTCCTTCATCACACGAGGAGGTTGAGTACATGGCACATGTTCCCTATGCTTCAGCAGTAGGAAGTCTTATGTATGCCATGGTTTGTACTAGACCAGACATTACACAGGAAGTGGGAGTTGTGAGTAGGTTTATGGCTAATCCAGGTAAAGAACATTGGAAAGTAGTCCAATGGATTCTCAGGTATTTGAGAGGGACATCTAGCATGGAGTTATGCTATGGAGGGTCAGATACTTCTTTACGTGGCTATGTTGATTCAGATATGGCTGGAGATTTGGATGGCAGGAGGAGCACCACTGGATATGTTTTCACAGTAGGTGGAATGACAGTTAGCTGGATTTTGAGATTGCAGAAGGTTGTGGCTTTGTCTACTACAGAGGCAGAGTATGTTGCAGCTACAGAAGCTAGCAAGGAGATGATATGGATGAGTAGGTTCATGGAAGAGTTGGGTAAGGAGCAAGAGGATTGCAGATTATACAGTGATAGTCAGAGTGTGATTCATCTGGAAAAGAACTCAACATTTCATTCAAGAATGAAACATATTCAGTTGAGGTATCACTTCATACGACAGGTGTTGGAGGATGGACAACTGAAGTTAGAGAAAATCCATATGGATGAGAACCCTGCAGACATGCTAATGAAGCCATTGGTAAGGGAGAAGTTGGAGCTTCACTCCACTTCTGTTGGTCTTCGAGTTTAAGACTTGAAGAGGAAGAAATGGGCCAAGGAAAAGGAACCAAGGATGGTGATGCACAATACAGTGCAACAATTGATCTCCAAGTGGGAGATTGTTGAGTATGGAGCTTAATTGCTTCACAAGAAACTTTCTTTTACATGTTACTGGTTTTGACAGTGACCAACATTGGTCAGGACAGTAACCAGCATCGGTCAGGATGTAACCAATGGTCAGTTGGCATAGGTCAGGTAGTGACCGGACTAGGTCAGGAAGTGACCGTCGATGGTCAGGAAGTAATCGTCGACGATTACCTGTGTGATGGTGCTTTTTTTTTTTTGATGAGAATTAGAATAAATCACTTGTTTTAAAGATGATTTATTGATTGTAAAAGCATAGTTAGTTTCCCAAAATAGATATATATGCATGTATGCATTGTATGAGGGTAAGAAGAGAGAAAGAAAATAGCAATTGTTTTGCATGTAAGTTTTCTTGGTGAGAAAGAAAGAGTAGCTGAGTGAGGGAAAAGCATTGAACATCCTGTGAGGTGTTGGAAGACAACAGATCTTCATTGTATTTCCTCTGTAAAGCACTGAATAATAATATTGGCCATTTCTTGGTGGACGTAGCCCACACTGGGTGAACCACGTTAAATCTGGTGTTATCTTTCTCTTGTTTATTTTATCTTCTGGTTATTTCTGCATTCATTCATAAGTGTCACTAGGGTGTGAAATTATCATGTTGCATAATGAAAGGTGAAAGATAAATGTGTGATGAATCTAAAGTCCATTTGATTTGTAAACCCTTGGCGGTCGAGTATGGACCGAGGAACTCAAATTCATCATAGGGTAGTGAGTGCAATGCATAGAAGAAAATGTAGTATATATGATGATAATATACGACCATGTGATGAGTAGAACATGTGTAAATATGATGATAAGATGTAAGAATGCAATGCAAGATGTGTAAGATTATGTAAATGTAACAAATAAATGGAAAGTATATAGATAAACTAGTAATTGTAGTCTTTGTAGACCATAAAGAGTGTATGATGCTATGATGCGTAGCATAAATATATGCATAATTGACAACTAGATGATGTATGATGTATGATGCATGACTTTTGAATAGATGTGGTGTGTATAATCCTTAGTGCAGTGTGTGGGGTTCATGTGTGGTAATCCCTCAACAGTCAAGTGTGAACCGAAGCACAAGAGTACATCATCAGGTAATGATGACGCTAAAATGTGTGAGGAAGATGCCTATATGAAAATGCAGAGATCATAGATGTCACTAAAGTGAGTGTGGAAAGGATGATCAGTATTAAATGTGATGCCCCCAAGTGATGAAGGAAATGAACTAACCAATGAGATTGAAGGAAAAGGTCCTCCATTTGACACTTGTGATGGTGAAAACATATGACTATGCTCTAATAGTGGTGGTATAGTAGATAAATGGTGTGTTGGTGAATGAATTCTATGCACATGTGAGGGATGGATGTATGAAGAATTTCATGGTGCTAAAAAATGCATTGGTTATGGAGATCTATATGATGCTAAATGTGAAGATGATGAAGAACTCACATGGAATAAACATGAGGTGGTGACCTATGTCTAGATGTAGTAACTATCCTCAGGAATGGTCATAAACCCTGTATAGGATAAGTGGAATGATGCAGTCATGTAGATGGGGCTCGAGTAGGTGAGATAAGATATAATGTGCTTTGAGAAACATAGAATGTGATGTGCTAGAAGGTGTATATGGTGTGCTAGATACTATGCGAGGAGATGGCGACCATGGAGAAGATGGAGGAACATTGTCAATAGCAATGACCTACTTATTGTGAATAAACGTAAGCTAAAAATGATTCATAGAGATGATAGATTTGAAAAAAAATCCAATTGAGACCAAGAAGCATATCGCAACCATCAATTGTGTTTCCAACAAGGAAAGGTACGAGCAGTCGTAAGAGGACTGACCATAGTGACATGAAGTTGAATAACACCAAAGGGTTTGTTGAAAGGGTACTTCATTTGTGATGGAGGATATCTGATAGCCTTGAGAAGTGAAATAGAGCATGCACTAAAGAGCCATGATGGGTCAACCTTGGTATTATTAATAGAGGTCAAACAAATAGATGCATGATATATGTAAATGATTGGAATTAAAATTTGCATGATAATCATGATCGGAGAAGAATAATATTGGTGGAAAAGAATAAATACTTACAACTAAGAAATCCAAAGCTCCTGATCTAGGAGGTGTTACTGCGTGATATGTATGATTGGTAGAAGATTTATATGTCTTCTTGTCACATTTTTAAGATTCATTATTAAAGAGATTGAGTTTACCCTTATTATTTCTCAGTGCAGAGTTAGCAAACTCTAAAACTTTAGTTTGTTATCATTGATTAGATCTTGGATGACTGTATGAAGTTTGAAACATTTATTTGTTGAATGTCCCACACATCAATGGTAATCACAAATAGAAGTTTTCATTGTAGTTCATTCCTTTTGGTCATGATGGTTCTAAATCTAGTGGTGGGGGAAGAGTAATAAGGTTGATCTCAAGAATTTTTTCAATATAATATGTAGAGCCATGGGAAGAGTGCTAAATGTGTGTCGAGGTTGCTGCGATTGAACCTCCCTAGTAGGAGTGACGACATTGACAGTGATTTTAGAGTCATGTTGATTTAGATGTAGAGGTTTTGAATGAATATTTTTTGGAAAGTGAGTGGAAGATGAAGTTTTTTCTTGATACTTAAGATTTCCCATGGATAGGAGTTTGGTCTCACAAAGCTTAAGAGTATGACAAAGCTGATCAAATGAGGAAGAGGTATCAAAGAGAAAAATATCTTGTAGAGGTGGTAATATACTCTGAATGAACAAGTCCTGAAGTTCATAGATAAACATGCATTTGTCATTTTAGCTAGATTTTTCTTATATCTTAAAATTTAGTTGGCTAGATGTTCATTTGGGCCTTGTGTAAGTTGTGGTATTTGGGTGTAAGAGATATTAGAGACAATATTTATGGAGAAATGAGAAAGAAATGTATCATGAAGTTAGGTGAGTGAAAGGTAAGTTATCAAGTGAATCACATAATTCGTGGAGACTACCAATGCTTAGCTAAAAGTATATGGATATCTAACGTGTGACAAAATCATTTGCTAAAAGATGTTCTTATGGGTCCCCATGCCCATTAAAAATTGGAAGCTTAGGGGTGAAAAAACTAGAAGGAAGCAGATAAGTAGAGATAGCATGTGTGAATGGAGTATGTAACAATAAAGTCAGAATATAAAGATGGTGAGGTATGTGAAGTGGCCTGTTGTAACTTACAAATTTAAGCTTCAAGGTCAGGATAAAGAGAAGTTAAGTCTTGGTTACCAATAGATGAAACCTGTTGGACATGTGAAACTAAAGGTGGCATAAAGTGATTGGTAGGAGTACAAACAAAAATGAGAATAATAAAAATAGGAGGAAGAGTAGAAGCAGGTGGTTGGGTAGCAATAGAAGTGGGTATGGCTACAGAAGTGGTGAATTTGGCCAAGTTAGTAGCTTCCTCACGGGTAACATGTAAAAGTAAATCTAGATCTTGGGGATGCTCAACAAGGTGATCATTGATGGCCTTAAGATGAGCTTCAAGTAAATTCCTCATGAGAGTGATCCATAATAAAGGATAAAAACTCTAAAATGATAAGGTAAGAAGTAATGCCCTAGAAACATGAATGATTGAGTCGGGTTCACCAAAATGATTAACTAAACATTAATATAATGTATGCTACTTAATCTAATCTAAGGAGGACAATAAACACGTAAATAAATGTAGCAAATAAGTATGTAAATTAAAAAAATAATATAAGGAAAGTAAAACCCTAATGTGCAAGAGAGAAGAGGAAATAACTCAACTAAATAATAGAAACTCATGGGGACTATGTCAGAGAGATGACTGGAAAATCAGGAAGTAGGAACGAATGTGCAGGAGCTGCGAAAAGGAAGGATCTGGACTATCTAGCTGTATTGGAGTGCCTAGAGATGGATTGGGGTACTTGGGGCACTCTGGTATTCAAATTGGGTGCCCTAGTTTGTGAAAAATATCTAAAACTGATATTCACAGGTTCAAAAGATGGTCTAAAACCTTCGATGTCTATTGCATTAAATCGTACTTCACTGTACCGAATGTCACTCAATAATTTAGGATGATGAAAAGACCTGCAAAAGTACCAAGAAGAAGTATCAAAACCCTAAAAAAATAAGAATGCAAATGAATGGATCAGATTGACCTCAGTTGCCACAATAGTGGGCTTACTAACTGAGCACTGCACTACATTTCAAGACCCAAATGTAGTTCTAGTGAGTGTGTGCATAATGTTCCCTAGGTGCTCTTGTGTTAGTCACAATTTGTGAAGTAGTGAGCAATAAATAAATGTAGAAAATGTAATAGAATGTGTGCATGGAATAGAATAGAATCCCTCCCCCTATGTAGTGTGATGCATATGTCCTAGCCTTGCACCTTGTAATGGAGCTATGTGGATGCAAGTGATCTCCAATGCAATAGATGGATGCAATTCTAGATGGATGATAGTAGTGAATAATGCTAGGTCCCTCATTATGGTCTCATAACTCTATATTTATAGGGTTATCTTGATCTATTTCGTAATTAACCATGAAATGGCCGACCACAAAAAATATAAGGATATAAAATGGCTAGAAAGAGCCCAAATGGTGATGATAAAGTTCAAAAGGGACCAGGGTGCCCCTGGTGGGACCAGGGCACCCATGGGTGCCCCAGTACTAATTTGGGACCCTAGTCAAGGCTATATAAAGCAAGATGAAATAAGATGACCTAGGCATGTGGATGTAAAAGCTGGGTAATGAATAAATGAAATAAAACAAGATGGCCAAAAGATGGGGGTTAATTAGTACTTTCTTCACTCAAGAACCTTCTAAATAGTAGTATGAAACTGAGATAAATAATGTCTAAAGTGCATAATTTTGTGACTACAAAACCCTTTATGGATTTACCATATTCTAACTCCATGCACTTTATATGATCTTATAGAATATTAATCACAGACTTTGCAACTTCATACTCATCCTTAATGTAACCTCAACATCTAAATATTTACCTGTTGCTTGTGCTCCAAAAGGATCTCCTTTAAGTGATAAAAATTGCTTCTTAAGAAATTTCTCTGATACCAATTTTTGGAAGAACAAGGGAATGAGAGGTGGGTGAATCAATCCACTAAAACATTATTTAATTTCCACTTATCATACATTAACATTCATATATCCATTCAATTAAACAACCATATATGTGTTTACTTAAGCATTGAATCAACCATACATAAGAGAAAGATAAAAAAAGTACAAAAGAACACAAAACTTAAGTGGGAAAACCTAAATGGGAAGAAAACCCATTTAAAATCTTCTTATCTTACTCAAATCAAAGATATTTAGTGAAGTACCATCTTCAAAAAGAGTACCAACCCTACAAGGAGCACCAACCCCTAATTCAATGAAGAACCCACTCAACAAGGAGGCTACAACCCCCTAATATGACTAATAATTAACTCAACCACCTAAAGATGAAGACCTATGATTTTTTCTACCACAACTAATGGAGATCACTACTTCAACTCATAAACCGTTCTTCAAACCCTCATTCCTTCAACTCGCTATATCTTCTTCTTTCACAACTTATATTGCCTCAAAAAAAAATCTCACATGCCCTCAATCCTTCCTCAACCTATCACATACCTCATCAGATCTTAAATAATGCAATATAATATCCTTCACACCCTTAGGTAGGTCACATTTTTTCCTCAATAAGCACTAGTTCAAAAATGAACAAAACAAGCACTTAAATATGTTTTCCTTCTTTCAAACTCACCATAGGTAGGTAAATATTAACTATATTGATCATTTAAACTAAAAAATACAAAAAATTCATAAAACATTCATAATGGACCCATGTAGGTCGGCTATGCCCAAACTTACAAAACAAGCTCAAAACCCCATCGTCTGGATCAACTAAAACAACAAATACCAAAACCATGATTTTTCAAGCTTCAAAATTTCTCATACATGTAAAATATAACATATAAACATCATACATGTTTTTAAATTATCTTGTACCAATAAAATTTCACATAATTCAACCATGAAGGCTCATATCCTTCACCAAGGATTTGTTTTCAGGACCTTGTCTTCACCTTTGGACCTCAAGACCACCCCAAATAACCTCAAATATGGAATGTAAAAAATCACTTGAATATCCTATACCTTTATATCACATATATGATTTCTATATATCATGAAACATCTATACATGTAAACCACACCCACTTTGCTCTTCACCAAATTAAGTTACCTAGAAAGCAATTTTACAAATGCAACCGATTTATAACCTTTCTGTCACTTTAAATACCTAAAATGGAATTTAATAAGAACAAAATTAATCCATATTTAATCTCCAAATTATATCAATAATCATCCAATCCATCTCATGCCTCATTCACCTCATTCTTTTAGCCTGAGAAAATCTGTCCTAAAAAATAACACCCTTATTTTTCACAAATTAATTTGGACAACCCATAAAATTTCCTCATCAAGAGATAAAACATACATCACTATAAATACATCTAAATTATATTTCCATAAAATCTTATATTTTCTTCCAAATCCAAGTGGAAGGCCTTCAACCAAGACAATCTGAAACTACTCCTTTAAGCCTTCTAGGACTCAAGAACTGACCTTGAGATCAACTTCCTCCATCACACCAAAAATCACTTCCACACTTAACCAAAGAATTTAAAACCCTTAAAAATGATTTATAATCATTCATAAACCTTCAAAAAACATAAACAACTCATAAATATCATCTTACCTCATGAGGCCACTTGAGACCTTGATGAACTAAGCAACCTCCATATTTGACTTTAACATATCATGTCATAACTTCTTCATACCTTATCAATTTTTTTGTTTATATATACCAATGGAAATATCTCTAAACCAAGATCACAAAAAAACTTTAATGGAGTCCTAACTCCACATGTAGCTCATGCAATTCCACTTTTAGTGCAAGTTACTCCAAATTGCCCCAAAAACCAGTCTTCATAAATACGACACACTTTTCCATTTTTCACTTCAAACATGATTTTGATCTATCATGGACATGTGAAAAGAATCTAGGTATAAAAGTAAAGTCAATTTATTCTTCAACTCTTTTGGAAAATCTTTCCTTAAAATGAAGTTCTTCAGAAACAAACATTTTCAGGTGGGACCCACATATAGTCACAAGCACCATCTTACCTTTCTGGAAATATGGAATATTCATATACAACATCTAATCACCACTTTTTAAAAATCAATCAAGACATGTTCAAAACACACATTTTTCTCCAAGTCACTTTGAGCTAAGGTTTAACTAGGGTTTCAAAATAGCTAATCGTCTTAACGATTATTCATTAAAGCATAGTGATCAAACCACCTCATTATTTTTGCTAAACCTTCATAATTAAACTAAAATTATATTCCAAAGAGCTTAGGTCCCCATAAAAATAACACAGTTCACGAGCATCAGAAGGTTAACTTTTAGCACAAAACACATTCTAGATTACCCAATTTTGCCAAAACCGATGAAATTAGCATATCTTTCTTCACAGTCACTCTAAAATTTTCATGAATAATCACAACAACATACTCTAACTTTCCATACTCACAATGTATCCCAAATACACCTGTAAATTTCCAACCAATCTTATTTACTTATGCAATCATTCTTGTTCTCCAATTCTTGCTTCCTAAGGACCTCATACATGCACTAGACCTCTGAGTTTTGACCAGAAACTCACCATAAACCTCATGTACACCATCACCATGCTTCCACCATGCTCCAACATGATTTATCAGCTCCAAAACTCATACCTCCATATTATTCTACTTTCTCCAAGGCTAGGATTAGGTCTAAAATGACCTGACTCAGCCATGACTTCACATGAACTGACCATGTTGACTTCATGTAGAAACTTAGACACCTAAACACACCTCTAAGACCATGTATGGCATCATAAAAACCTTCACTTAACTTGGAAAAAACTCAAACCATGACTATGCATACTCAAGAAAGCTCTAGGACCTCATAGAAATTCACCAAACTTAGACACTACCAATCAACCTTCATGTTTAACCTTGATTGACACCTCATGGAGACTCATAAGACCTCATGACACCTTTTTCTATCAATGGACTTTACATAAATGACAACACAAACACACAATGACCAACAAAAATAAATAAGGATATAGTTTGAAATAAAAATGAATTTGATTATTTTTAAAGCTCTTTCTAGAGCATTGTTGATACCATTCTAAATACATTTTTGGTTTTGGTTATCATGTGAACTCTGGAAAAATGAATTAAGAGGTTTGTTATAGCTCTTTCTAGAGAATTTTTGATATCATTTTAAATACATTTTGTGTTTTGGTTATCATGTGAGATCTGGAAAAAATGAATTAAGGAGTTTGTTACAACTCTTTCTAGAGCATTGTTATTGTTATTCTTAATACATTTTGATTTGGATTATTGTGTGAAATCTGAAAAATTAAATAAAACGTTACTGTGGTATACAAATGAACTTTCTTAGTTTTTACAGTTCCTTACTGTTATCATTTTTCTTTGTAAGGACTATTATGTTGTTTCATGGGATCCTCTCCCTTATGGACGTATTGGAGTCTATTTTACTCTATTTTTGTGTGGTGATTGAAAACTTGAAAAGAGGAAAGTTATGGACTTAGTTTTAGTTGATTGTTGCTTAAATTTTTTATTATGGGAATATATGAACAACATTTAACTCCATTGATTGTTAACAATAGTGAAGGAAACAACCTATTTATTATGCATGTATATGATTTCAGTTTGGGGCATTTGATGATTTATTGATGTTGATATATATGTACAATGGATAGGTTCAGTGATAACTATGCATTATTGTTTGAATTAATTGGATAAAACCTTAACAAGGGGATAACATTTTATGACACATTCTGTTATTTAATTCTGATGTGTGTAATACATTGATGATTATTTATTTATTATTGAACTCTCTCTTTCCCTTCTTGGAACTCGATATTTTGGTCAACTATTGTTACGATTAAATCAGTCCTTACATGATGTTTTGGTAAAAAATGATGTGTGTGTGTGTGTGTGTGTGTGAACTTAAATTAGGGTCTCTAAAATAGAATTACTTCATTAATTTTTTAGTTGATAGAGGTTCTATTTAGGTTGTGATTGATTTTTGTAACTTTATGAAGTTTAACTCTGTTGAAATATGAGTTGATAGATAGTCCGTTGTCATTATTGGCCACCTCTATTTAGAACTTTCTAGTTATTAGTAATGGGAATGTTGGAAAATATTATGAGTTATTACATTTGTAATAGATGTTTTGTGATGCAATAAATGACCTATTATTGTCTAAATATATAAGTCATATTAGGATGGTTGTATATAGTAACAATGGACATAATGTTTTTAAGAAGTTAAATAAGATATGTTTATAAGGTAGATTTCAAAATACAAACCATAGAATTTATGATTATAACTCATTGAGTAAGAATATTTCTTAGCCAATATCTTATTCTATTATTTCATTTTGTAGACACCTAAAATCCGGCTACACAATTTTAATAATTTCCCTCTTTACCATATTTTCCATTATAATTAGTGATTTCCCGCTAATTAAATAATGTTTCCCTCCATTTTGGTCAATTAATGACACTTTGTTAATTAACTAGCCTTTACTTCACTCCGGATGCCAATTAGCGACACTTCATTAGTTATAATCCTCTTTTGATTGAAAAATTAGCTATTATTAGTTAATTAAGCCTATTTACCCTTGTATTTAATCAATAAACCCTCTTATTGGTTAAAACCCCCTTCCAACCATTCAAAATCACCCAATTTCCCTCCAAATCATCTTTAAAGTCTTTCTAATATTATCCTAGCCTATTAATTAATCCTATTTGATTAATTAAATCATCTCCAACTCCCATGAGTTGCTAATCACTAGTTAATTATTCTAATCAAACTTATCTCTTCTAAATCTACTTTATCCTTTATCCCACATGCACTAGTTTCCAAGCTTCTCCCAAATTGGAAAGTTGTATAAAGGACCCTCCTATATTCTTTCACACCTACAACACACTTTGATTAGTGATTTATACAAGCTTATGATAAGAGCCTTCTCCATTCTTTGGAATAGCTACTTCATCTTTGCATCCATTCTCTCATTGTTGAGTAGAAAGGAAGATCTAAGTATGGCCTTGTAGCCATTTCTTGGTGAGATCCTTCCCTCTCTTTGGAGATCAACACAAATTTGATTACTCATGATATAAAGAGGCTCATGTTTAGAAGTAATCATACATTACAAGAGTAGGAATGGTTAGTATTAGGTGATTTAATTCATGTTTATGCAAGATAAATAATTTCCCTTAAGCTCTTATCATGATGTTAATATTATATTTAGATTTTTATTGAGACTACTAGGTGTTAGTTTCTTTCAATTAGCATAGCAATTTACTATGCACACATTTGGCATGCCCGGTGGGACTTACTCCATTGTCTCATGTATTTAGTTTCAAGTTTTTGTAGATTAGTTTCATTTTCTATTTTACTAACCCTCATTTATGCATTTTTTTAGTTAGATTTAATGTTTCTTAACTAGTTTTGTTAAGCTTATAGGGTTTTTATGCTCTTTTTAGTTATAGAGGAGGTGAGGTGCTGCTAAAATTGGAGCAAATTTACAAAAATTTGACCTTTTTGACATTTTCTTGTCAAAATTTCATATTTTTGATGACCTACAAAAAGATTATGTTTTTATTAAAAGGTGCACGATTTTTTTAAAAGGCATGTAGTTTCATTCAAAGGCATGTGGTTTTCATTCGAAGGCATGCAATTTTGTTGATAGGCATGTGGTATCGTCTCTCAGCCTATGTTGACGTTATATAGGATTTTTGGTTCTCTATGTTACTGTACGTGGTACAGTCATTAGGCTTGCAGTTGCATCTCTCAACCTACAATTTTTTTACACTATTTTTTTGCTTCTCTGTAGCAACCTTGCGGTTATGTCTGTAATCCTGTGTTGGCATTGCATTATTTCTTCTCTTTCATTAGCCTACACTTCTGTTGACAGTGCTTGCATTTTTGTAAAAATTATTGTAATTTTGTGCAGATGCCTACATTTTTGTGCATAAGCTTGTGGTTTTTTGTATAGGTTTGTGGTAGTATTCTAAGTCAATTTTTGGTTAGGGTTTCAAAGTTTTAGATTCTGAGTTTTGACATTTTCTGTCATTTTTCATAGGTTTTTAACTTTTATTTTTAGGTTTTTTATTTAGATTTTCTAACATGTTGTCAAGCTTAATGAATATAATGTTTCCATGATTTGTTTAAGTTAGGCTAAAGTTTTTGTATGCTCTTCTCTTGCACCTTTGGGTGATTTTGAGAAACAAAAGCAACTCTAGTCTTCATTTTCTAACATTTAGTTAATTTGGAAACTTAATATTTTCATTTTTAATCAAGGGAATGAACAATTTATCTAGAATTTCTATGTTTCATTTGATTTAAGTTTTCCTTTGCATTTATCTAGTTGAATCAAATTATTGTGTATGCTCTTCTCTTGCATCCTTTAAAAATTTAGATAGCCAAAAGTAACTTTGATTCACTTTATATATGAAACTACTAAATGCAGGACCTAACACTTGTCAAAGATTTAGGATCTAAACAAAATACTAATACACATGTGTTGCAGGTTACCAATGGTGTACAAAACCATATTTTTAATTCAAGATAAAAAAACACACCACATATTCAACACATTGTATTTAGGTTTTAGATAAGAGCTACGACTCGTCTGCTTTAAACTAGGGGAGGTATCTTGGCATAAGCCATAAAATTCATTGTGAGAATTACCCCAGGAACCCCAAAGTAGTCCACACCTTGAGAGAACTAGTGGATGAAATGGGAAGTGCCCCACTACCCACTTGACTAGTTGAAAACCCTTGTGAGAAAATCTTCACGTTACCCATATGAGGCCCCGTTAATTAATTTTATTATGGGGTAATGGTCCATTGTCTATTTTACTAGAAATACATACCTCTTTTAGGTAAGAATTGGTGAGTTTGTGAACAAAATCCTAGGAAACCATTTGGCATTGGGGCCAACTTGACTTTATCCATTGTGTTCCAAATATCTCTCACAAATCAAAAACTTCTTCAGAGTCAAAACCTTGTTATTCAAACAAGGGGAGAGTTCAATGAAGTTTTTTTCCACATGTTATTCATCACAAAACTTACAAGGCATCACTTTGTCCTATTTTCTACCTTGTCATAAGACAAGGTGAAACTCTGCCAAAGTTACGCTAAGTATTTTTCATCACCACTTGGTCTACTCCTTTGTTTTCCGGTTTCCCTTTTTGGGACAAAAGAGAGCATACATACATGTGCATATTGAAAATAATCGTGTCCACCACTTTTTTATTCTACTCACATGACTAGGTTGCAATGTCGAAATGTGAGTGTTGAAAGTGTGAATTGTACATCTTCATGTTTTGATAGCCATTGTCTCACATTCATAGTGAGACTTATGATCATTGTAGTTAGGTGATCCTACCTTGATTTACCCTTTGCATTGTTACATTTCTTGCATTATAACAATATAATTGTGATACTTACATCTTGTTTTCCCAAACTTAATATAAGTGTCTTAATTGTCTTATTACGTTGCTCACATAACTAGTCAACTTCATTGATATACTTGGACCTAGTTTTTGATTCAAAAATTTCTCTAAGTCTTAGAAGGTGTTGTTCATTACATTTTCCGCATTGTGTCAATTATATTTTGATACTAACATCTTTTTTATCTTGAAAACTTGATTAAAAGTATCCAAGATAGTATTGTTACGCTACCCACATTTGTAACTCCACTTTTTCAACACTTAGAATTTGTTTATATTAAACTAATTCTAGATTATATACTTTGTTTGTTACACTATTTACAACACCACAACCTTTTTAGTATTTAAATCTTGTTTGATCCAAAACTCAATTTACATACCGAAATTGTGTTGTAATCTTATCAGTAACAAATCTTTGAGAACATAGGGAGTAGTTATTCTTGTGATTGGATCATGGTCTTGTACTTGATTGATTTGTCCTAGATACTTCTTACTATATGGTTCCATATTAGCATATCATTCTTTATTCTTTAGTATCCTTGGTTCATATTTCCTTGATTCTTTGGATTCTTTTCCTTTCATTATTTGGCATTCTTTGTGATGATTTGACATCGTTACACTACTTGGTTTTACCAAGGGTCCATTTTAATCAACCTTAGTGAAATATTTCCATTATACCTCCTCTCACAAGGATGGGGTATCGATGGTTAGGTCGAACCCCTTTTTTAATGACAAGTTAAACCTTCTTTATGAAGACAATAATATGGTTGATCATAGTGGTGACGATGGGAACTCTTCTTGGAATGACTTTGAATTTTATCCTTCCCACATGGATAACTTCTTATTCCAAAACAAGAATGAAGTTCTTATGCATATCATAGAATTAGCTAAATCCATAATTTCCTACTTTCCTCAAGAACATGGTTCATAGAGAAGAAGTAGAGTTTCCTCTTTGCAATGTTGATGAAATCCTAAACCCAAGACATGTTTCTACTTATGGCCAATGGAATGAGGAAGAAGTTCCTTCTCAAAATAATGGCAATTATTACATCCCCTTTATTAAAATTCATTGAAAGGATCATGAATAACATCACAAGCAGGCACAACCACCTCCTCGTGAGAATCATGAAGAGACACAAAACCAAGAGGTTGCAATGGAACAAAAAATACAAGCCATTAATCGCCAATTAACAAGTTTATATTCCCATGTTAACAAAGATCCTATGAAGACTCTGTGAAAAGAAAAACCTAGATCTTTGTATCACAAGTTTTACACCAAAACTCTGCGTCAATAAAAACATAAATAGGTGTATCATGAATTAGACACTAATAATAAAGGTGGTGAAACATCTAGACATAACCATGTATATATTCTTGCTTCACCTACGTGTGGTCAAATATTCGACCAGGAATGGTTATCTATGAAGAATTCCCTCACTTCTTTATCAAGAAGGCAATGTGGGACATATCAAGAAGTATCAATTTGAAGAGTTATGCCCATATCCATTTGATAGAGGTATGTTGATAACACCTTTCCCTCATCACTTTGATTGTCCAAAATTTGATAAGTATAAAGGTAAAAGTGATCCACAGGACCATGTCAAAGACTTCTTTATGACATGTCAAGAGGTCGCATATAGTGATAATTATCTCATTTACCTCTTCCCATAGAGTCTAGGGGGATAAGCACTCAAATGGTTTTTACACATACCTAAAGGGTCAATCACTACATGGCCAGAATTAGCAGAAAAATTTCTATGTCACTTTTCCTTTAACATGGAAAATGATGTCACCATGATATATTTGTGCAATACAAAACAATAGAACAACGAAAGTTTCACTAGTTTCTTACAAATATGGTGAGGGTTAGCTATTCGCTTCCCTTTCTCTATATCAGAGAAACAACTGGTTAGTATTTGTGTGCCTAATCTCCACCCTAAGATTGCTTTCCACTTGCAAATGCATTATGGTAACACCTTTAAAGAGGTTATAGAAAAAGGAAGCAAAATAAAAAAAGCATTATTAGGTGGAGGGAACTTAAAGCCCTTTTCAAGATAACCACGAATCAAAGCCTATAGATAAACCAAAATTCTTTCAAAATAAGAATAAAAATGTCGTAGGTGATGGTATAACTCATTCTAAATGTGTGCAGGTAGTTCTCAATAACATTCCTTTGAAACTTACCAAAGGGACTGCTGCACCTAAATTCAAGTGTCACTCGTTCACCCCTCTAATGGATTATTATCATCGATATTAAAAAATTATACATGGTGGACATGGGTAAATACTTAAACACTATACCTTACAGAAATGATGCAAAAAACAAATATGGTTCCGAGAAAATGAATATTGTGGGTTTCATCGTGTTAGTGGTCACAAGACTGATAAGTGTCTAAAGTTAAAACACTTCATATAAGATATAATCAATAGTGGATATGTGGAAATGGATTCCCCAGGACCTATAAAATATTCCAATCAAAACTTAGGTATTTACAAGGAACCTTTCCCTAAGAATAATAAAGGGGAGAAGAAACTAGATCAAGGCCAATCTTCCCAGAATAAGAGTACCAACTATGTTACCAAAACCAATAATCCTTTTGAGTCTCTAATTGGTTGTGGAACCTATTGAACATATCAACACTATTAATATTAAAGCAAGAGAGTGTACCATGGCAACACAACATTCTCACCTCGTTAGCCCATAACCTCCTCTGCCTACCCCTCATGATAGTCATTATGACGTTTTAGAATAACTTAAGAATACCACTACTAATATTTTGATCTTATATCTTTTCAAAATATCTAATTTTCACAAAGACATCCTTTGCAAAATTCTACAGTTGTCAATAGTGTCAATTGATATTTATCCTATGCACTTCCAAGATTTGGTTGCGTAGATTGCTGCTACTGAGCATATAACCTTTAGTCATCAAGAGATTATTGAAGAGGATCCTAGTTGTTCTACTTTCTATTAGAAAATGACAGAGATAGTGAATGAATTATGCTTATGCTTAGAATCCACAATTGCAGGAAAAGAAAGAATTTAAACTCGTAAACACCAACAAATTTTATCCTGGAAATCTCCAAAGGAGGTAAAACCAGTCGGGAAGGGAAATTCTCTTTCTTCCCCTTTTTATTTGCCAATTCAAAATAAAAAGTACATAATTTACAATAAGTATGAAAGCGAAGTAGATAATATCTCACACTTCCTCCCAAATACTTGCTTGCTCTGTCTCAACACTCCTTTCTTCTACAAAACACAATTCCAGCACTAAGAACTTCTTGCTCACTTGCTTTCATGCTTTGATGATCCTATTCTCTTCTACAAACATGTATTTATAGCCTCTCCCATGTCCTCCCATGCACTGGAGAATGGGAAAGGTCATGGAGGAGAAGAGATATGAACAACTGTCCAAATTCTGGGTTGTTTGTTTCATATTTTCATTTTCTATCTGAAAGAGCCAGGACCGCCACCCAATGCAGACTGGTGGTCCCAGGACCGCCACCCTAGTTGGGCGGTGGTTCTGTAACCACTGCTCTACACAGAGTGGTGGTCCTGTTACTAAAAAGATAGAACCTCCGTGTTTCATTTTTCCTTCTTCGTGTTGACTGTTTTGATGAAGTAGATTCATTTTGGATCCCTATGGATCACACCTCCCTTAGGAGGATTTTGGTCCCACAAAATCTTAGTGGGGGAGTAGATGAGGAAATAATTCCCTCACTTGCTCCTTTGAGTACCACCGGGCCTGCCTTGGTGTCTTTCCTTTCAGTCCAACCTTCCAAGACTCTTGTGGACCTCTCCTAGTCTCTCTGACCTTCTGCTGCAGCACTACATCCTCCTCCAATTCACCTCATGAGTCCAAGATGCAATCCTCAATGGAAGGTAGCAACTATAGTCCTTCATCTTCATCTAGCATGGATGGCTCATATAGGTGCAAGTTCTCACAGTTTACTACAGAGTACATCCTCATAAATGGTGGCAAGTCAAGTTGAAAAGCATTTTCTCCAACCTGCTCCAATATGGTGAAGGGCCCATATCGTAGTGGCTTGAGTTTCCGTGCTTGACCTTGTAATCTCTCCTTGCTCAAGTAAAGCCAAACTCTATCTCCAACATGTAGCTTATGTTCTCTCCTATGTTGATCATGCCTAGCTTTGTACTTGGCTTGAGATTTCTCTAGCTGTTCTTTGACTTTGAGATGGATTTTCAGATCCTCTCAATGAATTTGTTTTCTCTAGTCACCTCTGTGTCTTATGTCTCCTCCTCATCCTGCTTCCCAACTGCTATGTCCAGTGGATTTGTAGGTAGATATCCCAAGCATGCTTCAAATGGTGACTTCATAGTGGATGTGTGTACTTCCCGGTTATAGGAATGTTGAATGTAGGCTAAGGACTCATCCCAAGTCCTTGGATATTTGCTATTATACCCTCTGATCAGTTGTACCAAAGTCCTGTTTACCACCTCTGTCTGTCCATCTATCTGTGGATGGAAAGTTGTGCTCCTCTGTAACCTGGTATCCATCTTGTCCCACAAAGTAGTCCAAAACTTCCCCAAGAACCTGGAATCCCTGTCAGAAACAATAGACTTTGGCAAACCAAAATGCACCCATACATTAGCAAAGAAAAGATCTGCTGCCTCATGTGCTTTTACTGTCTTTTTACATGCCATAAGAATACACATCTTACTGAATCTATCAACAACAACATATAGATAGTCATGGCCATGTTTAGACATAGGTAATCCTCCTACAAAATCCATAGAAATGTCCTCCCACAGATGAGTAGGTACTGGAAAAGGCATATACAAACCCTCCTTCCTAGTCTTAGGCTTGCTAGTACAACAAAGTTTACATCCACGTATAAATTTTGATACTTCTTCTTGCATATTGGGCCAATACACGTACCTTTGCAAGTGGGCTAGGGTCTTACCAACACCGAAATGTCCCACTACTTTTGAGGTATGTGCTTCCCTCATCAATAGAATTCTTTCTTCTTTTGGCACACAAAGCTTCCCCCATCGGTAGAGCAGCCCGTCTTTGAGATAACAATCTTCAATCCCTGTCCTTTCAGCCCCTTGGGACTGCAACTACTGAAATGTCACCCCAAAGTCTTTGTCCTGGGCATATGCCTCTCTGTAAGCTTCCTTCGTGAAGGGCTCGATCTGAGAGATAGTGGCCAAACAGGAAAACTTCTCCTATGTGGGTGGCCTAGACAACATGTCTGCCACCAAGTTTGTACTACCCTTCTTGTATTTGATCACCAGATGGAACTGCTGAAGGAACCCCATCCATTTGTAGTGCCTTGCCTACTGCAATTTAGACTGTGCTTGCAAATACTGGAGAGGTTTGTGGTCAGTGTGCACAATAGTTTCTTTACCCAACAAATAATGCTTCCATTTTTTAATTTCCTGAACTAGTGCATACATTTCCTTATCATATACTGAATATCCTTTAACTGCTGAAGTGAAAGTTTCAGAATGATAACATATGGGTTTACCTCCTTGAAGCAACACTGCGCCCATGGCGTAATCACTGGCATCTGTCTCTACTTCAAAAGGCTGCTGCAAATTAGGAAGAGCAAGTACTGGAGCATGACTAATCTTGTATTTCAATAACTCAAAGGATTTGTCTTGTTCCTTACCCCAGTCAAAACCCTTACTCTTTGCAGCCACTGTGTGTAGAGGTGTTGCAATCACGGAGAAACCCGGAATGAACTTCCGCATGTACTGTACTGCTCCCACAAAACTCCTAGTCTCTGTGGCTCCTGTTGGTGTTGGCCAGTTAGTGATGGCTTCCACCTTCTTTGGATCCACTCGTAGCTCTCCTCCTCTAACCACGTGCCCAAGATAGACAAGTGATTGTTTGGAAAACTCACATTTCTTCATATTATAAAAGAAGTTGTTTCTCCCTAAGAACTTGCAAGACTTGTTGTAAATGGATTAGATGTTCTTCCCATGTGGCACTAAAAATCAGAATATCATCTAGATATACAATGACACATGAATCTATGAAATCCCGCAATACATCGTTCATCAATCTCATAAATGTAGCGGGTGCATTGCATAACCCAAAAGGAAGTACTAACCATTCATACAAACCCTGTTTTGTTTTGAAGGCAGTCTTCCATATATCCTCCTCCTTCATTCTAACTTGGTGATAACCAGACTTGAGATCCAACTTTGTGAAGAATTTGGCATGCTGAAGCTGGTCCAAGAGATCATCTATGTGGGGAAGTGGATATCTGTTCTTTATGGTGATCTTGTTCAAAGTGCGGTAGTCGATGCACATTCTCCAAGAACCATCCTTCTTTGGCACCATCACAATAGGTGAACCACATGGTGAGGTGCTCAGACGTATCACCCCTTGGTCTAGTAGTTCTTGGAGTTGTTTCTTTACTTCAGTACTCTCAAGCAAGGATTGCCTATACAACCCGATGTTTGGTAGAGGGGACTCTGGCAATAGCTGAATCTCATGCTCTACTTCTCATTTTGGTGGTAACCCACTAGGAGCCTGAAAAAACTTCCTGAAAGGACTGAATAATACTATCCAAATCATGCTTTCCCTGGTTAGAAATCTCTGAAACTTCTACCCCATCTTGTTTATCCTTTAACAAAAGTAAACAAAACTGATTATGATTTTCCTGAATAAGTGGTTTTGCTTGGTTAGCACTCACCATAGTAACTTGTGTCTTATGCTGGTGTGCCCAGATGTTGTAGCTGATCCCTTCCTTGACCCATCTGTACCGGTTTTCCCTTCTCATAAATATAGCATCCCTGATATACAAGTAAGGACTCCCGAATACAACATCAAAAGCATCAAGTGGAATAACGTCAGCTTCCAAAACATCAATATACTGGGAATTTATCCCAAACTTGACCTTACATCTTCTTGTTACCTGAATTTCAACACCCTTCTTCACCCAACCCAAAGGATAAGGGTGTGGATGCTCGTAAGTCTCAAGACCAAGCTTCTTTACAACTGCTTCAGAAATCAAGTTAGACTGAGAACCGGTATCCACCAAAGCATTTACCTTAGTTCTCTTGATCTGGATTTTGATCTGGAATAGTCTACTCATCTCCTCTTCCTGGCTGTCCATGTTGGTGGCCGTGCATCCAAGCCTTTCATCTACATCAGATTCATATTCAATTTCCACCTCCCCTTCTATTCTTATAGCTGTCATGGACTTCTTCGAGTCCTTGGTTTGGTTCTTTGGATGAAACTTCCAACATGTAGCATCAGTATTCCCATTAATATCACAGTTCTTGCAAAAATTCTTGGGATCTTTACAAGTATTTAAAGTAGTGGCAGCTTGTTTACCTTTCCCTTTCCACTTACCCTTGTTACTTGTTTTCCCATACTCTTTTTTCTACTGATTTGTTGACTGCTTTTCCCTTGGCTCTGCTTCCCCTTGCTTCTTTTCATCATCTATGTAGTATGCTTGCACACACGCCTCGTTGAGATCTTTGGGCTTGGTGGAGATGAATTTTCTTCGAAGGTGAGTGTGAAGTCCTCCCAAGTACTTAGTCAGAATATCCTCATCCTCCAAGTCCATGTTTAGCAACATGGCCTGCCTCCGAAACTCCGTAGTATAGTCCTACACACTTTGACCACTGCCTTGTCTAAAATACTGCCATTTAATCATTTGGTCAGTCTTGTGGCCAATAGGATAGAAGTTAGCTCTAAGTAATTCTTTAAATTCTTGCCAAGATTTCACAATAGGATGCTTCTTCTTTTCACAAGTGGTTAGATGGGTTTCCCACCAAACCAGAGCGTGTCCCTCCATTTTGAGATGTGCAAAGGTGATCCTCTGTGCCTCAGTGACATTATGGATGCTAAAGTAGACTTCTAACTATTTTAACCATTTATCAAGCAACTCTGCATCTACTTGTCCTTCAAAGATTTTAATATCAACTTTTGTCTCAACTTTAAAAGGAGTATGATCAGATTTTACCTTTTCTCTTGTGTTTGAAGTCTCTTCTTCATGCTCTTCCCCATAACTTTCCTCATGGTGGCTCCTTCCTATGCCAAAATTTTCAGCTAAGCCCCGAACCACTGAGTCCATGGAGTCTTGTTTGACAGAAGTTGTCTTCTGTAAATCAGCAAGCTCTTCTTGCCTTCTAAACATCCTATCCATCATGGTCTCCAGCATCTCGATTCTACGGACCAAGTTCTCTTCCTCCATTTTCCCCTGAATTCTCTATTTCCACTTCTTTTTAGAATTTTCTGGATCGCAAGGTAAAGCCTCTTCACCTTTAGATCTCGTCACTGTCATACAAATCCAAGAATGAATACCACAGTCCTGGATAATTGTTAGCTCTGATACCAAAATGATCTGTAAACTCTTCAACTTTGGAATTATCCACAGAAACACAAATAAATGTTGTTGTTCTACTTTCTATTAGAAAATGACAGAGATAGCTAGTGAATGAATTATGCTTATGCTTAGAATCCACAATTGCAGGAAAGGAAAGAATTTAAGCTCATAAACACCAACAAATTTTATCCTGGAAACCTCCAGAGGAGGAAAAACCAGTCGGGAAGGGAAATTTCTCTTTCTTCCCACTTTTATTGGCCAATTCAAAATAACAAGTACAAAAGTTACAATAAGTATGAAAGAGAAGTAGATAATATCTCACACTTCCTCCCAAATACTTGCTTGCTCTGTCTCAACACTCCTTTCTTCTACAAAACACAATTCCAGCACTAAGAACTTCTTGCTCACTTGCTTTCATGCTTCGATGATCCTATTCTCTTCTACAAACATGTATTTATAGCCTCTCCCATGTCCTCCCATGCACTGGAGAATGGGAAAGGTCATGGAGGAGAAGAGATACGAACAACTTTCCAAATTCTGGGTTGTTCATTTCATATTTTTGTTTTCTATCTGCCAGGACCGCCAGCCAATGCAGACCGGTGGTCCCAGGACCACCGCCCTGGTTGGGTGGCGGTTCTGTAACCACCGCTCTGCACAGAGTGGTGGTCCTGTTACTAAAAAGACAGAACCTCTGTGTTTTCATTTTTCCTTCTTCGTGCTGACTGTTTTGATGAAGTAGATTCATTTTGGATCCCTATGGGTCAACCATGGATTTATGCCATACAGGTTGTGCCTTCCACATACCATCAGTGTCTAATGCTATACCACAAAAGAAAAACTATTACCATTCAAGGGGATCCTTAATAATTTTCTCATTATAGAGCATTATCAGGTTATTTTCCCACCACATTTGAGTATCCTTTTACATAAATGTCCATTCAAGTTCAATCAAATGTGCTTACCTCATGCATTGATTTGAATACCTTGTGCTCTTGTAAGGATGGTGCTTCTACATTAGACTCTCCCTTTGCTTTATGGGAGATGAAATTTATTGCAAATGGTTGTAGAGAATATGATCTCTAACAAGCCATTTTAGTTTCCAAACTTCCCCTATCACCCAGGATGTGGGGTACACCCAACTACAAATATCAATGACCCTGAGAGAATTATAACATCGACACTTTTACTCCTGGTGGTCTATTAGCAGATGAGAAGATGCTTGAAAATATTGTATACTAGCCTTCGTATGATGAAATGGCCCTATGTTATCAATCACCTAAGTATGTTATCCCAAATAAAATGATGTATTCTATGGGACAAAAAGGATATGGATGCGTTGTAAATGAACAAGGTATGTAGGAAGCTCTTCTAATACCACATCACAAGGTTTATAAGTATAGTATTGGTATTTGACCATATGGGTCCAATCCTCCAGAGGTTGAAGCAACCTCTTCTGAACGAGAAGATAGTTTTTCCAATTATGAAAGTGAAATAGATTCTTGGTGTAGTATTTATGAATACCTTTCCTCTATGAACTTATTTTCTGATGCCGCTATATTAACCATATCCCCCAACATTCATGAGTTAAATATTTTCTATCCTTCCCTTATCCATTGGGACCAATAATAAAATGTACCAATTGAATTCTTTGAGAACAACGAAGCAATTGGTGAGTTTATGGGTCTCCATGACGACATTCCTTTTAGTGATCATAAGAAGGGATTATCCATTAATCTTAACACATGCACACACTTTTGGTGGGAGGATGAGCTTCATGGTTAGAAAAATAAAAATAAAAGAAAGGGAAAGATATCTTTAGAGAAGCCTTGTACAAAGAAAAAGTCCAAGTCCTATAGTGAAAACATCTTTGAGGCACTTGCAAACACATAAATGGAAACATCACTAGACATGAAAGTGACCACTCTGAGGGTGAAAATCTCATTAAGACACAATTAGATGAATATCTCAATCTCCCTCCAATCCTGTGCGTATGGAGGAAGAATTCAAATTATTAGTGGAGGAGACTATAGATGTAAACATTGGAACAGAGGAACAACCTAGAATGGTTAAGTTGGGAGATTCACTTTCAACACAAGAGCAGAAGACCATTGTCATGATCCTGTGTAAATTTTCAAGTATATTTTCTTGGTCCTATGTGGACATGTCATGTTTAGATCTCTCATTAGTAGTGCATAATCTAGTTGTGTACGAAGAAGCTAATCCCATCAAGAAGAAGCTTAGAAATATGTATCCTCATGTCACCCTATTAGTGAAAGAGGAACTGTAAATATTATTGGTGGTAGGCTTCATCAAGCCCATTGATTATTCGAAATGGATTTCTAATATAATCCCCATATAAAATAAAACCATTGGTATTAGGATATTTAAAAATTTCAGAGATATTAATAAAACATGTCTTAAGGATGATTTTCCTCTTTATAACATCGACATGATTGTTGATTCAACTGTTGGTTATGAAATATTATCACTCATGGATGGTTTTTTGGGATATAATCAGATTAAAATTGTAGAGGAAGATCAACACAAGACATATTTTACTACTCCTTGGGGGACATTCTATTATCAAGTCATGCTATTTGGCCTCAAGAATGCAGGCAGAACCTATCAAAAGGCTATGACTGTAATCTTTCATGACATGATAAATGATATAATGGAAGATTATGTGGATAAAATCTTGGGAAAATACATGACTAGATAGGATCATCCAACAATCTTACGTCACATATTTCAGTGCCTTAGAGACTATAAGGTCATATTCAACTTGAAGAAATGTGTCTTTGGGGTGTTATAAAAAAATGTCAGGGTTTATTATTTCATGGAGAGGAATTAAAGTAGATCCTGCAAAGGTTACTTCCATAATAGAAATGCCTCCTCCTAAGAACATAAAATGATTTTGTAGTCTACAGGGGAAGATTCAAGCTATCAGAAGATTTATCTCCCAGCTCGTAGACAAGTGTCATTCATTCACACATCTTATGAAGAAAGATGTTGATTTTTATTGGGGTTCAAAACAACAACAAAAAATTTCTTTCCTCAAATAATATCTATCTAAACCCCTTGTTCTAATACCACCTACTACAGGTGAACCATTGTTGTTGTACATTTTTGCTACTCAATTTGTAATCGGTGTTATTTTGGCTTAGTATGATATAAGTCAGAAAGAAAAATTTGTTTATTACCTCAACCACACGTTGATTGCCTATGAGCTCAACTATCCATAGATTGAAAAGGTTTACTTGGCCTTCATTTTTTCTTCTTGCACATAGCTTTGTCAGAAATTTTAGAAACTCTCAATAACATTCCAATATTATTTCTCTAATTGATCCATTGAAGTACTTATTATCTAAACCTGCACTTACAAGAAGGATGGATAATTGGATCATCCAACTTAACGAGTTTGATATCAAGTACGTAAATCAAAATTCAGTCAAAGGGAAGGTACTAGAAGATCAACTAGATGAATCACCTTTTCCAGGAACAGAGCCTTTGAGTCTAGATATTCCAAATCCTTCTATGATGTACATTGAGGATTCCATCACATGGGTCTAAAAATTTGACGGATCCTTTACCTTTCATGGTTCAGGAGCAGGAGTTGTACATATCACTCTTGCAGGTGATCATAGTCCTTAAGAATTCTGATTTGGTTTCCCATGCATAAATAATATATGCTTGTATAGTATGTTATCATTTATTGTTGGGATGATACTAGTTATCAAGTGGGACATTATACAGGTTAATGTAATATGTTATTCTCTGTTAATCATCAAATAGGTAAATGATCAAATACAGCAATTAAGGATGAAAAAATTTATTCCTTACAAGAAATTGGTTGACACATTTGAAGGATGTTATTCATAAAATCACGTTAAATAAAAAATACCTATCAGGACATAATCATATACAAAAAATGTTATGGATGTACATCAGATGGTTCTATATATGCACATCCCACCATGGAAATAATGGTGTGCCATTCTTATTGAGGTATAATAAAAAACACTAGCATATGACATGTCAGAGTCTTATTTAGTATTTGAAGTTGTTGGTCCCTTTTCCCCTTAGTATTATGAATTTTTTAACTATCTCTATGATGGAACCTTCCCTACTGACATTTCTTGATCTGATAAAAGAAACCTTATCCAATGCATAGCCTGCCTACTGGCTACTTGGGGCATATGTATCATAGAGGCTCTGATGGGAACCTAGATGGCATGTGTGACCTTAGATCTAGAAGAATATCTTCCTTAGCGGTCAAGGAGGTGTACGAAGGCATCTGTGGGGCCCATACAAGTGGTATGGTTCTGGCTAAAAATTTGTTAAGAGTAGGCTATTATTAGCCTACCATGGAAACTGATTCCTTTCAGTGTGTTAACAAATTCTTGGTGTGCCAACAGTATGGAAACCTGATACATGCCCCAACAAAGTCTTTGCATCCAATCACAATTTCATGGCATTTTTCAAATTGGGGACTCAATCTCATTAAAAAAATTACCCCTACTTCATATGATGATCACATGTTCATTATTCCTGTCTTTGTGAGTATTTCACTCAAAGTGGGTAAGGTCTTCCTCTTACCTATGCTATGGGTGCACACATTTTAAAGTTCATATATGAACCAAGCTATTTGACTGTTGATGGCCCATTCCCTCCTGTTATTATAGCTGGCAATGGAAAGTATTTCAAGAAAAAAATTGTGAAGGTGTTGTGAAATTTTTTTCAAATCCAACTCAAATGTTCAACTCCTAGTTACCCTTATGGTAATCGACAAGTTGAAGCCTTGAAAAAGTATCTTGTTCAAATAATGGAGAAGATGGTCAATAAGACTAGCTATAATTGGAATTTAAAGATCCATTCTTCCCTCTGGGAGTATCGAACATCTATCTTCACCCCTACTGGTGCTAGAGGATATTCCTAGTCGGGCATAGGATTTGTCCTACCCCTATGGATTGGTATCTGTATCTATGTGCAGGATATTTGTGAGACCTATACCTAGACAAGCTGGCCCTAGGCCTGTAGAGTTACCAACCTCAAAAACCTCCAGCTGTTGATGAATCTAGCCTATCTCTACAGGATTTCCCTGATAAACCCTATGCTGTTATGGCTGTAGTCTATGCCTACATCTATCACAACCTACATGATATAATACGCTGATGAGGTAGTACTTGTTGCATACCAAGGCCCATAATCTACATGGTCCCAGGGTCTATCACATTTGGCTGTGTAGCCCATAGCTATGGGAATACACCATAAATATTAGCTATCTCGAGCTCTCACTGGTTTAATGTATGGGTCCAAATCAAAATATCTCACGCGTTCAATGTGCATACCACATATCATCTCTAGGTATACCCTAGATGTTTCCCAACTATGTCACTACACCCTATCAACATAGTACCACTCTATAGAATATATCTATGAATTCCAATAATGAAGTGATCTAACCTCTACGAAATGCTGAGCTTTATGTTGTCATCATGCCATTGATATAATCAGTAAGGAAGTCAAGTAATCATGCAAAGATTTAAGGTCATCGAAGGAACTTCTATAACAATATGTATCACCCATATGTGATCTGATATCATCCCTCAACCAATGGCTCCCATCCTATGCAAGAGGCCTCATCTATGTCCCTAGATTCGTAGATATCTTAGTGGGCGCCTAATCACAATATGGTCCCATGACCAGATCTATAACAGTGTGGTTAGGGCCCATAGGCTTCTCATGCCATCGATAGGAAATCTAAATGAAAATCCCAGTACATAGTGGCCAGTATGCACTGACCCGAGCATAGAATACCTCTCCATCCATAAGCTTGTGCATACTCCTATCAAACCAAGTGGGAAGTGTGTACCAGTCTTTCTAGGCAACAAGTAGTCTGCTGACAAGATCCATCAAATATATTGGTATACGTGAAATCCGTCAATCCTCAAATAGATTTATATATGAGCACCGCCATACCTTGTTCGAGGTATGTCCCATCATACTTGAAACATGATCCCAAATACAATCTAGGATCTGGCGGTACATCATCCATCATATGTCACCAAACTACCCTGAATAGGAACTCCAAGGATCTGATACAAATCCTCTAGAGTCATTGTCATCTTGCTAGTCAAAAATCTGAAAGTCCAAATCTCGCTCTGCCACCTCTCTAAGCTAAGGCTAGTTAGGAGGGCATGATCCAACATAATATGGGGCATCTGTGTAATATAGGAGAATCTTGTAGCCTCTTATGTCACAGTTAGAAAAATTCTGCGTATCTCCCAACGAAGAAAGTTTTCTCATAGGATCGAAGGTGCCCATGTCACTTGCACACATCCAAATTGCATAATCTCACCTGCAAGATTACACAAAGCAATTAATTAACATCATATTCTTCACATAACATCTTCTTAAGGTGTTCTAATTACTTCTACATTCTTCTATTCATCCCTAGGGTCTTCTAACAATATTCCAATTTCCTCCTAAATTTTTTTCTAAAGCCCAAGTTCTGCATTAGCGTAAGCCTTTTTGCACTAGCACTTACCTTTTATCACTAGAGCTAGCTCAGGGATTTTCACACTAAGCACATGCCTTTCCACGCTAACTTGCTCATCTTCACACTAGCGCAAGCCTGCAATGCTATTGCATCCATTTTCACACTCACTGCACTCATTTTAGTGCTTGTGCAAGCCTAGACCTAGCCTAAACCTAGTGTTAATATCACATGCACTATTTTTTTAACACTAGTGCATGAGCCCTTTACACTAGTACATGACATTTTAACGATGCTAGCGCGCCTCAAGGATTATGCTAGTGTGAACCCGCTGATTTGATCTAGCATTAAAATGTAATAAATGCACTCAAAAATTAAAATTTTTGTTTTATGTACAAGTAGTACTATCTGTGGGGCCTCCGGTACTCTCAAATGCGTGATCAATGCGTGGTGTCTATGCCTTTGAATTCACAGCCATCTCTCTCCAAGGTCAGAGAAAAAATATCACAAAAATCTCAAAAGATTCTAATAGCAAATAATTGATGCATGATGGATTTTAGCCCTCCTGACCTCTTATTTATATCCTTTTTGAGCCTAATTCTTCATTTTTATCTACTTCTAAGGGCTAGATAACTAACATGATTCTTATATATTCTTCCTAGCCATGTGCTGGCATCCTGTTGTGATGTTATTTTTAATAAATGATCATTTTTTGAGCATTTTCGCTACATTGGGGCATATTTTTGCTTCTTGAGCGACCTTTCTTCTACTTGGGGCATGTTTTTTGCTTCCGGTGAACAATGTTTGGTGATGTACGTGCACAATTCTTTTGTTCATTCTTATACATAATTCAAAAATTGTACAAAAATAAACAAATTGTTAAAAATAAAAATAAAATTGGTAAAAATTTAAAAAAGTCCAAAAAATTGGTAAATTTTCCAAAATAAAAATTCATTTTTTTTCAAAATTGGTAAGAAGCATGCACGCACCTAAAACATTTTTCAGATGCATCATCCTCAAACATCAAAATTTTTCCTATAAAACATATTTCTTTGGTCCTCAATTGTTCTCATCAACAACTCACAAATCATTTGGATCTACTTCCATTAACAAAGCTAGTTTGCTTACTATATCGGTACTCCCTTACACAATGAGTTCCTTGGTACTATTGCATAGTGCATGATTACTTTTTCATAGGACCCATATGTCCTCTGTATATTCACCTCACATGTATCCTTACTTGGGGTGTCATTTTTTAACCCTTTTCGTTAACTCGAACATTTGGGAACTAAAGCTTGATAGCAAAAACATTGGTGCAACTGTCTTGAACGTTGTTTGTTTGAGTATGTGTGTTTGTACTTGTTTCCTTGTTAGGTTATCTTTTTTACTTTCTCATATTGCATTACACTATGTGTGTTGCATTCAGTTAGTGTTTTAGCAATGAAAAAATGTTATTATTATATATTTTCATGTTATGTTACAATTTTGTTGTATGGTTATATTATAATAAAGAGTCGATGACGTAGATCATAAAGCAAAATGATGAAACAAAGTTTCTCTTGAGCTAAGTTAGATGGAATCTATTTCCATTATCTTCATCTCTGTTCTTCTTCATATCATTTTCTTCTAACCCAAATTTTTCTTCAATATCACATGGGGCAATAGGGATTATTTTTATCCCCCTTACCCCTTTATTTCCTCTATCCGTTGAAACACGTATTCTTTTCTTTCCCAATCATTCAAATTACACACTCACCTACTAGGCTTATATCGAATCTTCTTTCACATTCTTCTTTTTGATCATTGATTAACCTCTTTTATCACCCCATTAACACTCGAGGGGGAATCCTTCATTCTACTAATTGTTCTTCTATCTTTTCAAAATTTACTTGTTTGTAATTATCTACTATCCTTGAAGTGGCATCATTTATGCCACCCCAAAGAGGGGAAAATGTAGACACCTAAAATCTGATTATGCAGTTTTAATACTATGATTGTGCTAATTTACCTCTTTCCCATCATTTATGTTATAATTAGTGATTTTTGTTAATTAACTAACATTTCCCTCCATTTTTTGTCAATTAACGACACTTTGTTAATTAACTAGCCTTTACTTCACTCTGGATGCCAATTAACGACACTTCATTAGTTATAATCCTCTTTAATTGAATTAATTAACTATTATTAGTTAATTAAGCCTATTCACCCTTGTATTTAACTCAATAAACCCTCTTATTGGTTAAATCCCCCTTCAATTCCTTCAAAATCACCCTAATTTCCCTTTAAATCATCTCTAAATGGCTTTCTAAGCTTATCCTGACCTATTAATTAATGTTAGTTGATTAATTAAATCATCTCCAACTCCCATGAATTGCTAATCACTTGTTAATTCTTCTAATCAATAGTTATCCCTTTCTAATCTACTTTATCCTTTATCCCACATGCACTAGGTTACAAGATTCTCCCAAATTGGAAAGCTATATAAAGAACTCTAGTACACCTTGTCCAAATTTCACACCTAGATGTCACTTTGATTAAGACAATTTGCATATGATAAGAGCATTCCCCATTATCTTGGAATAACTTATTGATCCAAGCGATCCATTTCTATCTTCTACTTGTCAAAGAGTAGTAAGAGAAAAAATCTAAGTATGGCAATTGTAGTCATTTATAAGTGAGACATCCTTCCTCTCTCCATGGATATTTTCACAAATTTGATCACTAACGATAGTAAATAGGATCGTGTTTAGATGTAATTGTAGACACTTATTTTTGGCACCTCCAAATATGTGCCTTCATCCCGCATTCACCTTCTACCCTCACCTAGCATGCTTGTTTCCTTTCTTATTTTTAAATTACCTTCTTTCCCTCCTAAATTATCCTATTTCCCCTCATACCTCATTTATCTCACATATTCATTTATCCTCCATAATTCATACTCCCATTTTTATTCACATTTCCCATTAATCCTAAAATAATTTAATTAATCCTTATCATCCTAAACCATTTAATTATTAATCCTAATCACCCTCATTTAATCATCCCCATGGGATTCTCACCCCTCTTCATTATTACCCTTCTTTAATCCTTCCCTAGGATTCCCCCCACCCATTCTATCCTTTCCTAAGATTCCTTCCACTTCCCTTACACCCATTTAAACCTCTTACATGCACATAGTCCTAAAAATAGCCCTTTAACCATTTCAAAATATATTTTCCGCCTTCTATTATCATTCCAACATTTAAGTGGTAGTATGATCACCCCATTCACTAGTGACTTACCCAGGTCACCTTCGAACCTACCTTAAGATTTTTAATCACCTCTACTCCTCATCTCAAATGGATGGAAAATATTCAATCTCCTATGTGCTTTGTGAGTATTTCCTTTTGAGTTATTCTTGGAGTTCTTATCATCAGTTGAGATATATCTTGGTGATCCTTGGAATTTAGAGCTTGGAGTTTAGAGAGTGTTGTGGAGATTTTTGTTCGTGCATGTGTTTGTTTGTTTTATAATACTTACAGGTGTTCTTGAGCTCTACTTCAACCTCCAGTCAGCTTCAATCATCATCAGGTCTAGTCAGCTTATCCCATTTCTTGTTAGCACCTTATCTCTGGTCTAGTCATCCGTCGATTGGACCTGGTTGTCGTTGACCCATAGCCCATATATGCCAAATCCTATCTACTCTCCATCCTATCTACCCTCATGTTCCATCCTATTTTGACACATTTGCATCCAATCCATCCTGTGACATCCCATCCATCCTATTAACATTCTGTGATCCACTTTAGTATCTTAGAATCATATCTATGATCATTTGCCTTGCATATATTTACTCAATCTTACACAAGTTCCATGTTGAATTTTTTTTTTACAGGTCACCATCAACCCTGATCCTTCCCCTCATATCTACTTTTGTTGCATCTACCTATCTCCCATGTGTTTTGGCACCATCCTCAGTGACTTTGCATCAATCTCAGTTCTATGTTTCTATACAATTCATATACATCACTACTCAGGTCACTACCGACTGTACCTTCTACACTTGGGTCATTGTCGACCCACTTTGGTTTGTTTTGGTTTTCTCAATTTCATTATCAAGTCATTATATCAGTTTATATTAGCTTATTAGATACTTATTCAGATTTTGTTATCCACATTTCTATTTCATTTTCAGATCATCATTCTTTATTATCATCATGTGGGCTGACATCCTCTCTAGGAAGCTTTCATTTCTTGGAGCCAAATTTATCAGGTAGCTCACCATATATATTACTAATCATTTTTCATTTAGTCTTTTTGTTGTGCAAGGTTGAAGACTCACTGTGAGGAGGATCATTTCTTGTGTGCTTGAACCATATCCACATTAGGAGGTTCCCTAAACCCTCCCATACTTTGAGGTTTCTTGGTTTCTCGCTTGGTTTTCACTAATCTGGAATAGGTAGCACAGAAATATTGTCAAACATTCTAGCACACCCAGTGGGACCCCCCTCTTAGGTGAGTCTCTTTTCTTTTGTTTCATTTTTCATATCTATTTTATTCTTCACTAAAATTGTAGGTAAAGGGCCTTGCTTTTTCTTGTACGTGTTGGGCTTCTTGGTTTCTTGGATATCGCTTTCTTTTCTTGCCTTCTCTTTAAGATCAGATAAAAAGGAAAATGGAAAGCCAGGTATTCCTTTTTTTCTTATTTTCTCCTTTTTACATCTCATTTTCCTTTCTTTGTGTGGTTATTCTCATCAAATTTCCATATTTGGTTTTGGGATTAAAAACAAACCTCTTACATTCTTGCTTGCAAACCTAGTGTAAGTAGAGGTTTAATTGGTTGCATTTCACATTTCTTCACACACATCCAAACACACTCATCAAATTCACACATCAAAACAATCCCTTACTAGGTGGACCTAATTGGGATTTCATCACCCAATAGGAAAATTACCATGGTGTTTTGGCCATGTTATAAATCCTATACAGACTTGGGCCTCACGTACCTTCAGGTATATCGAGGAATCCACATCCAAAACTACTCAAAACCAGCCTTAGGTTTCCATTTCTTAGGTACCCTCATTATCCATCTCCCTTTTTTCTTCTTCACATTTTCTAATTAATCAAGATAAAGAAAACATTGCATGTTTGATTTTTTTGCTTTAATTAGTATAGTCATTGTTTTCTTGTTTTGTTTCATGCCCATTATCACACGCTCTTTAGCTAGGAAAATGGAACAAAATCTTGCATCAAACAATCCATTCGCTTCATCCCAGTAGACCTCTACTTTGACCATTGTTTCATCCATGCCCTTGGTTACTTCTCATATGGTCACCCAACCTTTGATCATCAACCCGCCTCATCAAAACTCTCTTGTCCAAACCACCACCCATAAGGAGACCAATCCCTTTCAACATCATCAATCCATTTCCTCTAGACCAACTACACCTCCATCTCCTGCTCCTTTAGAGACTCTTGGGCCTCCTTCTAGCCCCATTTATGACTTCCTATTTCGTAGATCTCCCACGATCTCTCAATCCTATCAATCCACTCAATTGGTGGATCCTATTCCACCCCCATCACCTCATATCAACACTATCCCCACTTCATCTGATATTATCACTAGAATTCCTATCCAACCATCCCAATCTACTAACATTCACATTTCTACTTCTCATGTGCCTCAACAATAAAATATTCCCATCCAATCCCAACCATCTTATCACATTCCTACTTTCCCACATTACACATTCCCCCAACCAATTCAATCTCCACCCCTTAATTATATCCCCTCTTATCAAGCATTCCCTTCAACTTCAACATACCCCCAAGCTTCTCAACATCCTTATCCATCCACTTCTCATGTCCTACAACCACAACCATCTACCTCTTACGTGGCGCCTTCACACGAAGCTTTTAGACCATCTTCTAATTATACCCCCTTGGGGGAATCTTACAGTTCAATCTTTGACAAGTTGATGATGGGTCACCTCATCCAACTTCCTCCCATCTGACCTATTGAGAACTCACACCCCAAACCCACTTGGTATCATGAGGATCACTATTGTAAATATCATCAAGTCATAGGTCACGACATCAAAAAGTGTCATTCTTTTAAAGATCACGTTCAACAACTTATAAATCAGGGGGATCTCCAAATAGACAATCCTACCTCATCTCTCAGCCAACCCCTTGACATCTTCAAACAACCCTTTCCTAATCCACCACCGAAAAATCAATTTCCACCTTCCACATCTTACAAATTTAATCCTTATGCAGTCAATACTATACATCAAACATCTCCATCCTTACCTATCTCATCTACCTCATCATCTACTCCTACCTTAGACATTGTGCCTATGACTTCTTCAATATCTACCCCCACATCTACATCAACCATATCCACGACTATCACACCTATCACATCAACTTCTACCACTTGTTCTACATCTACATCTATTCCTACCTTTACCACATTCACATCGACTTTGACTATACCTACCACTTCCTCCACATCTATCATGCCCCAACTTATCATATCTAACCCCTCATCCACATCTACATCAAACACACCCATCACTACATCTACATCACTTATATCCCTAAACATCCCAATTGTACCCACCTCTCTATCAATCCCAACTACCCCTATATCTACCACATCAACAAATTCACTTACATCTACCTTGACATCTTCATCACATATACCTACATCTTTTCCCATGGTCACATCACCTATTTTATCCCAATCTTCTACACTTAATCCTCCAACATCTACCATTTCCACATCTATACCCACTACCACACCAATCACATCTTCTCAATTTGCAAACATATCAATGATACCTCTTGAAACATTTATGAAACAAGCACCCCCACCTAAGACAAACACAAAGGGTATTCATGCCTCCTCTACAAAACCAACTATTTCTACATTAACCCATCCAAAACCTACACAACCCACATCTCACATAGACCTCATCAATCACATCATTCAAACACCTCTTTCTCCATCAATATCCACCCCTACACCACAATATTCAGATCCTCTAGTTGAGATTATTGTCATCCCTACCAAGGGTAAACCTTCTCGATCAAAACCTAAGACTCTTGGTAAGCATCCCCAAAGGTCTCTCATGCATCCTTGTAAGAAGTTAGATCTTATCTCTCCTCAGCAATCTAATGTCACAACATCCATCCTAGGAGCACCCCTATCTATTTTAGGGCCAAGCCCTTCATCTAAGACATCTCCCAATGATCAATCCAAATCCAAACGATCTAACCCTCCTCCCAAATTAGATCCATATTCTAAGACATCTAACTTACCCCTCCAATCTACATCCACTCCTTCCCCTAAATCCAAGTCAAAATCTCCTATCAAATCCCACAAAGGTTACCTTCCTCCCAACACTTCAATCAGATCCCACATAGATACCCTTTGACATTTAATTCAAATATCTGCCATCATGCTTCCTCCTATTAAATATTTTGATCCTCATAGTAAGAAACCATCATGGTTTGACCCCAATCTCATTTTCACCTATCATCGTACCTCGGGTCATGACACTGAGCATTGTAAGGCCCTCCAAACCATCATCCATGATCTTATTGAGGATGATGAATCTCTCATCCAGGGAGATCTTCCTTCTCCATCCACCACAACCAATCCAATTCCTATTTCTACATCTCCATCCATCAAATTTTCTAAGTCTCCTCCTTCATCCACATCCTCCATTATCATCTCTCCTCCCCATATCACTCCTCCTAAAGAAGGTCCTCCCTTGTTCATTGATATTATTTGTCTTTCCTAATCACCCCTATGATCCCCAATCATCTATCCAATCAAAATCCAAAGTCATCATCGATATTCCTTCTAATGATCCCATCCAATCTCCTTCGACATCCACTAGCCCATCTATATCTAAGTTACCTAATGTAATACAGTCTCTTTTGCTGGGGGATAATCCTCCCCTCATTATTGATCCTCTCGCATCTTCTTCCTCATCCACACATCCTATCCACATCAATTCATCCCCTATCCATCCAACAACTCCCTTGATGCTGGGGGACTTCACTTTAGGATCGGTGTACCATCAGACTAATTCCTTTCCTCTTCATCCTTGACATTGTCTTATTTACCTCATCTAATCTTATCATACCCATCTCATCCGATCTTATCCAGTTTATTATCTCATCTTAGCCAACCAATATATCTATCATCACATCTCATCCTAAGTCCACCTTTGTGGCCATATTTTTTCCTCTCTTGGGGCACCATATCCTCATCCTAAGTCCACCTTTGTGGCCATATTTGTGCCTCTCTTGGGGCACCATATTCTCATCAAATCCCACCTTTGTGGCCATATTTGTGCCTCTCTTAGGGGCACCATTTTCTCATCCTAAGTCCAATTTTGTGGCCATTTTTCATCTCATTGGGACACATATTTTTTTCTTACCTCCTCACTTTTGGAGGGGGCACATATATTTTACCTCATTTTATTACATCTATTCCATCCAATCTTATCATATCTATTATCTCATCCTAAGTCTACCACCTTTCGATGGCCATATTTGTCTCCTTGGGATACCATATCTTTCCTCATCCTAAGCCCACTTTCCTGGCCTGTGCCTCTCTTGAGGGCACCATATCCTCATCCTAAGACCACCTTTGTGACCATATTTTCTCTCTTGGGGCACCATCCTCATCTATCTCATGGCCAAATGCCTTCATGGGGGCACCATATTCATGTGGCATAGCCTCCTTAGGGCACCATTTTTTGGCCATATTTTGGCTCTCTTAGGGATGACATCTTCTTTATGTGGCACATATTTGTGCCTATCCTAGGGGAACCATTTTCTCATCCTAATCCCACCTTTGTGGCCATTTTTCATCTCACTGGGATGCATATTTTTTCCTCACTTCCTCACTTTTGGAGGGTTTACATATATTTTACCAATATTATTTCTATTTCATCCAATATTATCACATCTATTATCTCATCCTAAGTCCACTTTTGTGGCCATCTTCATCTCATTAGGGATGCATATTTTCTTCACTTCATTGCTTTTGGAGGGTAGACATAGTTTTATTTTTCCTCTTATCATATCTATCTCATCCAATCTTATCCCTCTCATTAGGGATGCATATTCTCTTCCTTAAAGGTGGTGCATAGTTTTTATCTCTTCTCTTCTATCTCTCCTCATCCTATCCCATCATGACCTTAATATTGGTGACCTTGTCCTTAATTAGTCACTACTCTATAGAGGAGCCAATGTGGAAAATTTTCCCCAACTGGATTGGACCGTACATCATACACATAAATATGGGTCGGGAGCCTATCATTTGGCCTCCATTGATGGTAAACTAGAAACATATCCTCTTAACACATTACAATTATGACCATTCTATTGTTAACATACCTACCGATATATACTTAGTCATGTCTATGATCATTCCTTCATCATTAGCCTCTTCCATCCATCATCGTAATGATTTGGAATTATGTGGTCTTCCGTCACTTTCCTAGTCATGACCTTAAATATGGGCACCACGGCTCTGCCCATAACATATTCCTTATGGATAGGTTCTCCCTTCTTGGTGAGAACCCCGTAATCATTACATCCATCACCCTCTTATCCACCTATTGGAATCACACTAAGGGTCCATGGGTGTCTCTTGTACATATTTTCATCCCCTCTAAGTGGTCTACTTAGCTATATCCAACTCTTCCCCATGTCAAAATTCCAGATGCTTATATGTCATGTTATCTTATCAAAAAATAAAATGATCCCTTGAAGGACAACTATTCATATAATAAAATTATAATAAATAGAATGATCCCTCAAAGGACAACTATCATGCATATTTTATCCTGCCATCTAACAAATCAAAATTCCAAATCAAAAGCAAAAAAATACCACTCCCTTGAAGGATGAATACTCTGTTATATCATGGCAGTGAAGGCTTCCCACATTGATCAACCTTCTATATTTCATAAAAAAATCATAATCAAGCATCCTAAGAAATCTTCCTGCATCGATCAAATTTCTCATATATTACAAACTTACCACATTGATTAGTTTGTACCTTTTCCCTCCTCCTATAACTGAGGCATAGTCCTAAGAACAACCACCTATAGAGAACCCCCTTCTTGTGTACAAGTCACATCTACACCCCTTGGTCATATTGACCATAGGTGTATAAGTTTATTCATCCATATTTTCCCTTGATCTTTGATATAACTAACTATCATTGGTTATGTGTTAACACCTTTTTTGGTTGTGAGTGCATTACTTTAATTATTTCATTTGTTTACCTCCAATGCATTGGAGGCATCATTCCCTCACACATTCCTAGATATGACGTAGTGTATTCCTATCATAGGTCACCATCATCAAGTTGTATTCTATTTTTCCATATCTCATCTATCATTTATCTTCTCTTTTCTCATCTAAAACATCTATATGTTATCTATCAAAAATATCACATCTAATCATGTATTCCTATCTATTGTCATCCATATTTTATCTCAAGTCCATTTTTGGTGGCCATATTTTTGTTCCCTCTCAAGGGCACCATATCACATATTTTCCTATTTTTGTCCTTTGCATCCATTTTTGTGTCCTTTACTTGTGTTCCCTCTCCAGGGGTAACCATTATTTTCATCATCCATCCTTGTCTTATTTAAAGATGCATACCTTTCTATTGATTCCTCAAGTATGAAGGATCTCACACTTTTTTCACATTTTATTGCTCATAAATTTGATCTATGCCTATGACCCGTTGGTCCCCACGGCCTACATCCATTTGAGTGGTTTCCCATTGGATTCCGTCCATTTCATAGTGATTTTCACTGACTCACAATCCTGTAGGAAATTGTTGTCATCTCCCTAAAGATAGTACCCTTTGTTCCTTACCAATATGACTCATAAAATCACCGCTAAATTTTAATCCTTTTGTTATTGAGATCCCCTTCTCACTTGGGGCATCATTACCTCATCTTTTCATCATTCTTCCTAGCCCACCCATATCATCCATCTCTTTCAAACTCATGACTGATTCCACTCTTTTGGCTGTCATCAATCCCTAGTTTGAGGGGGAGCACATCACTAATTCTTCTTCAACATCAAGCCTATCAATCATTTTTTATTTTTGTCTCATAGTTTGCTATCACAAACCCATCAAAAAAAGGGGTAGAATGTAGACACTTATTTTTGGCACCTCCATACACCTTCACCCCGTGTTCGCCTTCCACCCTCTCCTAGCATGCTTGTTTCCCTTTTATTTTTAAAATCATACCATTTACCTCCTAAACTATCCTACTTTTCCCCATAATTCATTTAGCATTATCTCATTTATCATCCATAATTCCCATATTCCCATTTTTTAAAATTCCCATTAATCCCATTAATCCTAAAATAATTTAATTAATCCTAAATCTATCCTAAACCATTTCCTAATTATCCTAATCCTACCATAATCACCCTCATTTAATCATCCCCCATGGGATTCCCACCCCTCTTCATTATTACCCTTCATTAATCCTTCCCTAGGATTCCCCCCACCCATTCTATCCCTTCCTAAGATTCCTTCCACTCCCTTTTACCCATTTAAACCTCTTACACATGCACAGTCCTAAAAATAGCCCTTTAGTTGTTTCAAATTATATTTTTGCCTTCCATTATCATTCCAACGTTCAAGTGGTAGTCTGCTCACCCTAGTCACCGGTCACTAACCTAGGTCATCTATCGACCCTACCCTGAACTATTTAACCACCCGTACCCCTCATCTCAAATTGCTAGAAAATCTTCAATCTCTTGTGTGCTTTGTGAATATTTCCTTCCAAGTTGTTCTTGGAGTTCTTATCATCAGTTGAGATATCTTGTTGATCCTTGGCATTTAGAGCTTGGAGTTTAGAGAGTGTTTGTGGAGCTTTTGTTTGTGCATGCATGTTGTTTTATTTTATAAGTACTTGCAGGTGTTTGTCAAGATCTTATTTAGCCTTTAGTTAGCTTCAATCAGCATCAGTCCATACTAGCTTATCCCATCTATCTTGTTAGCACCTTATCTCTGGTCCAGTCGCCATCGATTGGACATGGTTGTTGTCGAACCATAGCCTACATTTTTTGAATCCTATCCACTCTTTGTCCTATCTTCCCTTCATTTTACCATATGTGATGCATCTTGCATCCTATCCATCCTTGTGACATCTAATCCATCATGTCAGTATTTTTTATATCCAATTTAGTATCTTTTAATCTATATATATATATATATTATCAACTTGCATATTTTCACTCAATCCTACACAGGTCATCATCGACCCTATCCTTCCTTACCCTCTAGATCTATTGTTTGTTACATCTTCCTATCTCCCATGTATTTTGGTACTATCCTCAGTGGCTCTACACTAATATCGATTTTGTTTCTACATAGTACTAGGTCATCACTGCTCAGTTCCTCGCTGACTGTACCTTCTGCACTCAAGTCACTGTCGACCCACTTTGGTTTGTTTTAGTTTTCTAGCACTTTTATTACCAGTCATTATATCATCTTAGCTTATCTTATCTGATACTTGTTTAGATTTTTTTATCCACATTTCCATTCTGTTCTCTGATTATTATTATTTGTTATCATCACATGGGCTGACATCCTTTCTAGAAAGCTCTTACTTCTCAGAGCTAACTTTATCAAGCAACTTGCCATATCTATTACTAATCATTTTTTATTTATAGTATTTGTTGTTGTGCTAGTTGAAGACTCATTGCAAGGATAATTTCTTGTGTGCCCGTACCATATCCATATCAGGAGGTACCCTAAAGCCTCCCATACTTTATAGTTTCTTGGTTTCTAGTTCAGTTCTCACTAATCTGAAACAACTAGTACATAAATCTTGTCAAACAATAATCATACATTAAAATAGTATGAATGGTTAGCATTAGGTTATTTAATTCATGTTTATGTAAGATAGCTAATTTCCCTTAAGCTTTTATCATGATGTTCTTTTTAGATTAGATTTGTTATTGAAACTACTTGGTGTTATTTTCTTTCAATTAGCTTAGATTCTTTAATATGCATACACATTATAATTACAACATAAAATAAGAGTATGTAGACTCATGCTAGTTCATTTGAAATAATCCATATATATCTGTCTCTCCTACAATTTTACAAGAAATACTCACTTACTTGAAGTAACTGGTTGGATTAGATTTTGTGATTGTTTTACATCTTGAGTTTTTTGTGAAATAAATCCGAAAGGGTTATTTGTAATCAATTTGATAATTTGATTGAAATATCATCACATCTTAAAAAGGGAATTATGGCCCAATGTATTATTCTTGTTGATTATTGTTGTAGACATGTAAAATGTTGATATAATTAATAAATAAATAAAATCCCTATTAAACATTATTAATTCCTAACATATATTTCTCCCCCCTATTACTAACTTATCATTTCACAATTCACGTCTTAACACTATAATAATTAATCAAAAGATTAATTATTACTAACCCCTTTCCTAACTTCCCACTAACCTCATTTAACATTTCTAGGAATTTAAAATTCGTATCTACCTACCCACATACTCTACACCTACCCTACAAATAGCCTCTCCACGTAATCACATCATTAACTCTTAATTAAACATAAACTAATTAATCCCATCTCCTCTATTTCTATAGGCTTCTAATTCTATAAGCCTCTCTAACTTTCTATTCTTCTCCATTGAATTTTTAAATTCAATATATATTTTTGCATAGTTCTATAATTTTGTAATTCTAGAATTAATCCCACCTCCTCTATTTATAGAAGCTTCTAATTCTAGAATCTTCTATAACTTTCTGCTCTTCTCCATTGAATTTTAAATTCAATGGATATTTCTCCATAATTCTAAAATTAATCCCGCCTCCTCTATTTCTAGAAGGTATTATAATTCTAGAAGCCTCTCATAACTTGCTACTCTTCTCCATTGAATTTTAAATTCAATGGATATTTCTCCATAATTCTAGAATTTATCCCACCTCTATTTCTAGAAGCTTCAAATTCTAGAAGCCTCTCTAACTTTCTACTCTTCTCCATTGAATTTTAAATTCAATGGAGATTTATCAAGCATCAATAAGAAATATTCATTTATCCAAAAACTATAAATTGGGTGCCAGTTTTGTCCATTTACTTCCACAAATCCTTGAAATCATAACAAAGCTAAAATTCCTAAAAATCTCTCTAATATCCCATATGTATCATGACAAGCAATATTCAATCCACAAAGGGGATGATTTACTTCCACAAATCTAAAGAAAACAACTATCCAATCGTGAGAGGTTATTCGTTGGTAAGTTATAGGTATTGCTTCTATCTCCCTTTCATCTTTGTTCAATCTGAGGTAGTGTTTAAGAGGATTAGATTTAGGAAATCAATTTGGTTTTGGTTTCTAGCTTGCATATATATCTAATCACTTGTAGGCATTTACATTCTAGTGCCCACTGTGGGGCCTTGCCCCAATCTTTAGCTTGATTTTAGTTAAATACATTGAGTAACACAATGATGTGAAAGTAATATTTGATATTTTGTATAATATCATATTATATTTTTTTTCATTTTCTTGCATATATCCCCCTTGTGTGCATGTTATATCTCAAAGGTGAAACTGTGTATGCTCTCCTCCCGCATCTCTTGAGGATCAAAAGTGGATAACCTTCCCCCTTCTCACTTATAGGGGTAACATGAAGTGAAAGTGACATCCATACACTTACCATAGTCCTAGGAGTCTCATGACATAAGGAATTCACCTCCACACACATAGACACACCCCGTGTTTAAGCGGTATATATACATCCTTGGAGAGCTGTCATTATTGGCTAATCACTCACTTGGTTTAAGAGTAACATGAAGTGAGGGGATTCCACGTCCCAATACTCAGGCCCTAGACAACATCCTTGCAACATGGAATTAGGCCCCACATATAGTGATCTATATCGAGGATGCCCCTAGCGAGCTTATACATCCTAGTCTAGGAAACCTTTTGGCCACATATTAAACTATAGTGCAAGGAGGCTGCACTCCCCAATACTACATGCTATCCAACCCCACATTGACACATAGGTGGAGAGCCAAATTGTGGCACCATCATCGGTGTGTGGTATTGAAAGTGAGATATATTTTGGTTACAATCCTACTTGACTAGTTAGGTTGTGCTTGTATGATTGTGAGTTCTTGATTATTTTTCGATGCTAGTACACAACCCCACACTAAGTCCCCTTTCATCATACCATCCTATAAACTCATCATTCATCCCTTTGACCACACCATTTGAATTTTATTTGACTATTACCCACATCACCTTTTACCATCATATTTTTGTCACTTTGATTATGCCCATACATATTTGACCATACAGCTCTTCCTATACTCTTGTCATACATAATTCACTTAACATCACTCATATCCTTCACCCCTTCCTTTTAATATAAAAAAAATAAAACAACAATAAAAATGTCCATATAATCAATACACTTTATAAACACAAAATATATTTACATACATCCCCCATTTCAAAAACACATCTAAAATTCACTTACACATCCCTTACTTGCTACATTATATATAACACCATACCAAATTATATATAAACCACCTTTGCATCTACATCACACTTCACCTATCACTCAGACATCATCTGTTACCCACTTCAAACTTAAAAATTATCATTACCCGCACTTAATCATATATCCCCACTTTATATATGTAATTTATTCCACAACATCTCATACACCTAAAGATTTATTCATCTCATTCTCACAAAGCTCCCACCTACAGGTCTAATGTTTCCTTTTGATGTCATTATACACTTACATAGGTCCAAAAGATCCTAAAACCTATCACATCACACATCCCTTCCTAATCACAACATTTACTACACTTAAGCATACTTATATTTAAATAATATATAATAACTTATATTCTTATTATTTAAATATAAAATTTATATTAGGTGGTTGGTTAATTTAATTAGCTAAAAATTAAATAAGGGAGGTGTGCCCTGTCATTTAATAAGGTCATAACTCTTCGGGTTATTTAAATACGATCATAGGTCATATTCAGGATATATGAAAAACATAAATATAATATTTGAATATCGAATATGAAGGTTGATCCTGGTAAAAAAACATGGAGTAGAAGTGAGGAGAGAGTTACTAGATTGGTTGTAAAAGTTTCTCTTAGAGTGGATTAATTCTTCCATGGCTTTTACCCATTTAGGGGTTTTCCACGTTACATGTTGTGTCATTGTGTCATTTATTTTATTTTGTTATTTATTTTACTTAGATGTGCACATTCATATTTATCTATATTAATTAATGTTATCCTAACATATAATAAGGTTAGTAAATATTTATTCCACCCCTTGTCTTGACATGGTACCAGAGTGGGATTAATAATCTAATTTAATTCTAATGTCATAAGGTTGTAATAGTTGGGAAGTTAGGTGGTTAGCTGGTTGAAATCCTATTTAACCCCCCGTTCCCTCTATGTATGGTGAAAATGAATGGTGTTAGGGATAATTTTAGTGGTGAATATTCGTAATATGGTAAATATTCTATTTTTGAAAAATTTGAAAAGGTGGATTTTTTGGCGCGGGTCAGTGACTTGTTCGCTTAAAAATTACAGTTTAATTTTTTTAGGGGTTGGCTTTGCCTACCCTTGAAATTATCCCCTATGTAATCCTAGATTATTCGCCAGGTAGAACACTACTAGCTCACTCATACCACCTGGGGGCATATGTATTATCAGGTACAGTAAAAACGTGACAGGAGGGCGGAGGCTGCAGACGCGTGATAGGGAGAGTTTGTTGATAGGCGACAGGGAGAGTTTGTTGACACACAACAGGAGTGCGGAGGAAGTAGACGTGTGACAAAGATTTTGTTGACGTGTTTCAGCAAGGTTTGTTGACACACAACAACAACCTTATTAATGCGTGACATCAAATCTCCTGTCACACCACTTAAAAATTAGGCGGAAATTTTGCTATCAGACCCCCAAAAAATTGCCTTCCTGTGAAACTAGTTTCGAGGATATTCGCCAAGTATTTTCCACCTCTAATTTCTAAGAGGTCTTTTAAAATGAACCTTGAATGGTGTGTGCATAAGTGGAAATTCCTTGGAGATTTCAATAGCGTGTAAAAATATCAAATTCAAGAATTAGCAAGGCACTGGAAATTAAGGTAAGTGTTATTAAATTTTATGAAATATATTCTATAGTTTATAAATGTGTGCAGAAAATTCAAGATATTAAAAAATGAAAGTAAAAAAATTCAAGTGAAATTAAATTTTACAAGGGGAGACAAGAATCTAGGATATAGGGTGTTTGAATTTTATTTTTGGTCAGTTAAAACATCTGGTCCCCTAGTAATGTAAAATTTTTACTTTCACTTTGAATTTGAAAAAAATACTAATTCATGTCCTGAATGGACCCCCATAAAAATTATTGCACCTATAGTTTATAATCAATATAAACTATATCTTTATTTTTTATAGTTTTTATAAAATTCTCCAAGTTTTATATATATATATATATATATATAAACATAGATATATATTATATATAATATACCTAAACTAAACCATACATAACTCAAACCATAAACTATACCGCTGAAGCATATATAAAAATATATATATCAAATGTTATATAGGGGGTGGCAGCCCCCTCCATCTCTGTGCCACATGGCATGCTTCTTACACGGCCTTGCGCCACCCTACCACTGAGTGCCACTCATATGCATGGACCCTCATCTCTACCCTCACCCGCAGCGACCCCCCTCACTCTTATGCATAATATTTGTACCACATGTGGACTACAACAGGAGGCTTAAGGATTTAAAATATTACATGTCGGGGGATGGTGGTGTGACTACATTCAAACAGCCCCATTTTGTTTAGAGAACTTACGGGCATAGATGACCTGAGAGGTTTGTTGTAAGGTACAATGTTGGCTCTATGAAGCAACTCACTGTATGATATAATGATGGCTCTGTGAAGCGGCTCGGCGACGGGTGTGTATTTGGCTCGTTGAGTCGTTTTGGTTTAGTTGGCTTGTTTGATTAATATGTTTCAGTATATATGGCTCACGTGATTAAAATAATTTGGTTTACATTATAAATTTAATATGATAGTTTTGGTATAATATATGGTTTGATGGTTTAAAATTGACTCGGTGATAAACTCTCTGAGTTGGCTAGCACAACTCGGCCGAGTTGATATAAATTCTTATCTAAAAAGGAGCAAGAGCTCCCATTTTTTTGTATATAATTTTGTTTTACAAATATATATATGAATTATTTATTTATTTATTTTCAAAAATATAAACAAATTATAAAAAATATTTTTGTGAAAAATGGTAAAATAATATATTTTTATTTAAAAATGATATATTCTTATAATACGATGACAAAAAATTTCATCGTCATTTTGTTAGAAAACCAAAAAAAAACTCACTTACATTTCAATTTATTTTTTGATATCATTTTAACGTATTCGTGTATAGATTATTCAATTAACAAGACCTCCTTTTTTGGTGTAAACTGATCAGTGTTTGATTGCAAGGATTAAAATACGACAAGGGGACTTCTATTAAAATCTTATTTTAATCCTTGTTTATTAATTATTTCTATTTTACGCAAAAATGGGGTCTAATCAGTTTTCAATTAATAAATCTCAGATGTTTTTTTTTAATTGGCAAATAGTTTTTTGAAAGGGACTATACCCTTTACACCAAGGCTTAGAAGCCAGAATTGCAAAGTTAATGCACAAGAGATGAATCAAAATCCAAATAGAACAATAGAGCCCGACTACAGAAAATTGTCAGCAAACAACCGACAAAGTAACAACAAAAAAAACTAAAGAAATACAGTCAATTAAACAACGAATGGCATAACAACACCATTGGAAGTAACCTGCTTCCGGCCAAGAAAAATGAGACCCATGTAGCCCAGCCAGCCAATAGCAAAGAAAAGAATCATCAAGGTGAAGTGCTACCCTTCAAAAGGGGTCAGATTAATTTCTTTTTGCTGACCGTAAACCCATCCTGATGGAGCCTTCAAAGTTGGAGAAGAAGACAAAGGAGGAGTATTTTCCTTAGTCACATTTGTTGGATTTGGGACAGCCACTTTGTTAACACAAGAGAGATCTTTATCATTTTCCATGTTGCCCTCAATAAAAATTGTGCATTTTTCATGCTGCTCACAATTTGAGATTCTAAAGTTTCAAACTGAAATGGATTCAATATTTGTATCTGCAAATCTAGTCCCTTTTTTGCATCAAAAATCAGGTGTTTCGGAAATTTTGCATTCTCCACTAGCTAGACTTCTCATGTTGACGTTTTTCCATCCCACACTCAGTAGAGGTGTGCCCTAAGCAAAAACATCTTCTACAATGAACTTTTAAGACCTTCATAATCAAGAGGTTGTGACCAAGTTCTGTTTTACAATCTAAGAGTCTATGGTTGCAGGAAGATGTTTTATCGGTGTCAAGTTCCACCAAGAAAGAGCATAAGTAGTATGGGTGTAATTAGTGGTTTGAGAATCAATATAGAGTGTAGTTCCAAAAATCAAAGGCATTGCCAATGGATGTCAAATAGTCATGACTCCAGAACTGAGAGGTAAATGGGGCAGCCTGATCCAAACAGGTTTCCATGGAAATATTCTGTGAGTGGGTTGAAGGATGAAACCAAGGTTTAATGATCAAATATTTAGATTGGCAGGTCCAAAGATTGGAAGCAATGATGTTTCTATTAGCTATTAAAGAGAAGGTTACAATGAAAATACCTTTCAACATGGATACAAGTCTATTTTTCCAGCTAAAATTGGAGTCCAGTGCTCAGAGATCCATGCGTGAAGAGTAGGAAGGCTGGGCCATAGTCCCCCGAATCTATAAATCAGAGCATGCTCTTTGTAGTAAATCTCAGAGGAAATGACCTCTTCCCCGAAAGTAATAGATGGGGTAATGTCTGCAGGTTTCATGGAAGATTCCTTATTGTTTAAAATGTTTTTGAAGGATGACCCAATATGGCCATCACTAGGATCTCTGTCGAGCTCCAATCTGTCACGAACTGATCCTTCCAACACAGATTTTAAATGTCTATTACCAGGTGTTTCTGCACCCCCGGATGGATCTTGTGGTAGATTTCAGCTAGGGTTTGCCCAGCCATTCTGAGGTGGAGGAATGGAGCTCCCTGTAGTGAAGGCAAGGTCGATCCACAACCAGGGTGGAACCTCTGAGACGAGCCCCACAGCCATGCCATCTCCATCTCCCTCGCCTGTCCGTTAAAGTTCTTTCCGGGTCAGATTTAGGAAAAATCGCTTTGGAAGTAAGGGCTCGGGTAGCCACCATGGCATAGGGTGTGAGTAAAGAGTGTGAGCAGAGGGCATGGGCGTGAGCATTTTGAGCACGAAGGGGCATTCGTAGAGGGCACGGACAGAGGTGCACGTAGGGGCGAGGGCAGAAGCGCGCGCAGAGGCAAACAGAGGCGGATCAGAGGTGGAAGTTTAAGCAACTCGCATAAGTTTAAGCAACTTGCGGATGACATATTTTAGAAATTTCTTGTAGATTCTAGTGAACTAGAAATCTCAGATGTTGAATGGGAACAATTACAACATTTGGAAGATTCAATTGAAAAATAATTTATGGCTCATAAAGTATAGGTATTTGTTAATGGAACTGAAAGGAATCCTACGGGAAGGCAAACAACTGCAGACAATGTCACTACATATCAACATAAAGTACAAGAGGTGATGTCCATCATTTTGTGAAATGTACAGGATGATTTTCTACTTCATATCAAGAATCAAGAAAGTCCGAGTGAGGCTTGGGATCAATTGGAATCGATGCATGAAGGTACCTATTTCTCAAAAATTATTAAATTAATTTAGAGCTTGTGACAACTCCCATGAAGGGAGATGAAAACATGATAAATTATTTAGAAAAAATAAAAAATATTAAGTCACATTTAGATGGATGTGGCAGTAATTTGATTCAAGATAAATCACTTTATTTCATTATTTAGTTGAATATTCATGAGAAATTTAGAAATTTAATTTCAATTTTGAATTTAAAATATCAAACAAAACAAGACATTCCAGATTCACAAACCCTTAGTGCTCTCCTCATACAGGAAGAAAAACTAATGTCAAATTTTTATTATAAGGAGGATGCCACTCAGGCACTTCTCGCTCTAGAAATAAAAAGGTAAAACCTATAGATTCAACAAAAACTAAAAGCCAAATTTTAAACCTCCTAGAAAAGATAAGAAACCTAGAAATCTAAGAGTTAGCTTAGATGGAAAATGTCATTACGATTTGTAGTAAATTGTGGTAAATTTGGCCACAAGAAAGCATATTGTAAATTTTAAAATAATAATTCAAATTTCAAAAATCAAAAGGGTAACAAATATGACCAAAACCAAAATCAAAACCAAAACAATCATTAGAAAAATAATCAAAAATCAAATGTAATTGCTTTGTATGTCACTTTTTTCACTTCAAAAGAAAATGAGTGGATATTAGACAATGGTGCCTCTAGGAACATGATCTTTAGATCTGATATCCTATCTGAACTTAGTGAATAATGATCAAATCTATTTGGGTGATCATTCCATTCTCGATGTTTAGGTTCAAGGTAAATATAAAAGTTTCAAATGGTTTTATTAACAATGTTTTGTTAGTTCCTATACTTAAAATGAATTTTCTTTCTTGTTCTCAGTTGAATCAAAATAATTATAGTGTAACATTATTAAAGGATAAATGGTTTATTAAAAATGAAATATAATGTTAGTATAGTTGAAGGCATTCAAAGAGATGGTTTATATGTGTTTAATGGATTTTTTCTGCTTCTTGTTTAACAACTCAAAGAAGTGACATGCAATTGTGGCATGAGAGACTAGGTCATGTCAATTTCAGGAGCATGTATGACATGTCTTGATTAAAACTAGTAACTGGTCTGCCACCTATTTCCCAAAATCATGAAACATGTGAAGGATGCTTACGTGGTAAGAAATATGCTAATCCCTTTCACAGTCATCATGATGATAATTCTTCTGAACCTTTGGAACTTGTCCATAGTGATGTTTGAGGACCCCTAGAAGTTCCATCTCTTAATGGTTCTATGTATTCTGTCACTTTCATTGATGATTTCTCTTGTATTATTTGGTCATATTTCATCAAAAATAAATTAGATGTCTTGTCAAAATTGAAAGAATTTAAAGCTTTAGTTGAAAACTCTTCTAGTTATAAAATTAAGATTCTTAGGAACTGATAATGGGGGAGAATATGTCAGTAAATAATTTGACTCATTTTATATTAAATGTGGCATTCAAAGGAAACTGACTACTCCCTATTCCCCTCAGCAGAATGGGATCATGGAAAGGAAAAAATGCACCATTCTGGAAATGGCTAGAACCATGATGCATTCTACTCAATTTCCTAAGTTCCTCTGGGCTGAATAAATGAGCACTGTTGTTCATATCTTGAATAGAGTTCCCACTAAAGCCTTAGTAAATTCAACTCCTTTGGAAAAGTGGTCAAATAAAAAACCAAGTGTATCTCATTTGAGAATATTTGGTAGCCCTTCTTCCCTCTTCATTCCAAAATCAAAATGGAAGAAGCTTGATCAAACCTCTTTTCCTTGTATCTTTGTAGGATACGGTGTAAAAACTAAAGGTCTTAGGATCTTTGATCCATCAAAAAGAGAAGTTATAGAAAACAAGAATGTTAAAATCTTGGAAAAACCTTTTTGTTCTTCTTCTTCTTCATCTTCTGTTATTTATGATGATTCTAATGAAAATGAATTTGAAAATGAAAATTGTGAAAATAATGTATGTGATGAAGAAACTAGTGTTGAACCTATAATTGAAAATGAGATTGTTCCTAGTTCCTCTGTAACTAAAAGACCTAGATGGGTTGAGTCTATTATTCAAGACTCTAATCCTAGAAACCTTTAGAAAATGACTAGAATTCATCATACATATCATGCTTTGATGACTTTGTATGAACCTGAACCCCAATATTTTGAAGAATCTTCTTCTGACGAAAGATGGATAGATGCAATGAAATATGAATATACTGCTTTGATTAAAAATCAAACTTGGGAATTAGTCCCTCCTCCTGAAAAATGAAGTATAGTCAGATCTAGATGGCTATACAAGATTAAATATAAAGAAAATGGCAGTATAGATAAATTCAAATCCAGATTAGTAGCTCGAGGGTTTACTCAAAAACCTGGTATCAACTACGTTGAAACCTTTGCACCAGTTGCAAAAATGAGCACAGTAAGGATTTTGATTGCCTTAGCTGCTCAGTATGGTTGGGAAATCCATCAAATGGATGTCAAAAATATTTTTTTGAATGGTGATTTAAAATAATAAATTTATATGAACCAACCTAAAGGATTTGAAGAACCATAGGTAAAGAAATGTATGTTTGTAAATTGAAATAATCTTTATATGGTTTAAAACAAGCTCCTAGAGCTTGGTATGCAAAGATTAACAATTTTTTAATGAAGTTGGTTTTTCTAATTGTTCATCTGACAATGATTTATTTGTTAAATTGAAGAAAATTCTATCATTCTCATTGTATTATGTTGATGATTTACTTATCACTAGTAATTCTAAAAGTTTAATTACAAAATTAAAGAAAAATTAATGCAATATTTTGAGATGAAAGACTTAGGATTATTGCATCATTTCAGGATAAAAATTCTATTGTAGTATCTCAATCACAATATGTAACTAATTTACTTAAAATATTTAATATGATTGATTGTAAACCAGTTGTTATTACTATATAAGTTGGATGTAAACTTGATCCTAAACCTGCATTTGAAAAATCTAATCCCACTTTGTACAGGAAACTTGTAAGTAGTTTGATTTATCTAACTATTACTAAACTTGACATTGCTTATGCAGTAGGGATTGTTTCAAGGTTTATGTAGGAACCTTATCAAGATCACTAGAAGTTAGCAAAAAGAATTTTGCATTATATTAAGGGCACAATTAATTTTGGTTTACATTATATGTCTTTTAATAATGTATATTTATATGGATATTGTGATTCTGACCATGCTATTGATGTGATAGATCGTAAGTATACAACTGGATATGTATTCAAGTTTGGTGCAGGTGTCATTACTTGGAGCAGTAAAAAGCAAGCCAAACCATTTCCATTTATTCTACTGAGGCAGAATATAGAAGTGCAATGGAAGCATCAAAAGAAGCCATGTGGTTGAAGCAGCTGTTGGAAGAGATGCACATGGAAGATAAAAAATACTCCTCTTCTGTGTGATAGCTAGAGTTGCATTTCTCTTGCTAAAAATCTAGTTCAGCATCAAAAAAAAAGCATATTGAGATACATATGCACTTTATCCGAGAGAAGGTTCTCTGTGGTGATATAGATCTCCAGTACTTCCTGACTGAAGATCAAGTTGCAGACTTGTTTATGAAGCCATTATGTGCTACAAAGTTCTGCAAGTTTCATGCAATGCTTGGCCTTTTAGAGTTTCCATTGAGGGGGAGTGTGCATGGAAATGCCACCTCCTAACGACCGGCCAGTTTTTGACTCCTTCTCCTCTATACTTCTATTCTGGTTTAAAATCATTGTAAAAAGATCTTGTATGATCTAAGTAAACTGATAGAGTTTACAAGTAAAAATAGAGTCTAATGTGCATCTATTTGTAAAGGATATCCTTTTGTTATAAAAGGCTCCTAGAGATCTGGTATAAGAATTTTTCCATGAGAAATGGTGGGATTTAGTCTCACAAATACATATGCTAGCCTAAACCTTTAGGGTTTACAAATTTGTAAATCTTGTTGTACAAATAGGTAATGTTGGCATATGGATCCCCACTTAATATTAAGGGGGAGTGTTAGAACTATAATATTAAGTGTATCATAATATTTAGTTTATATTTAAATAATATAGAATAACTTATATTCTTATTATTTAAATATAAACTTTATATTAGGTGGTTGGTTAATTTAATTAACTAACAATTAAATCGGGGAGGTGTGCCCCGTCACTTAAGAAGGTCATAACCCTTCAGGTTATTTAAATATGACCATAGGTCATATTTAGGATATCAATATATCAAATCATATAATAATATTCGAATATTGAATATGAAGGTTGATCCTAGTAAAAAACATGGAGTAGAAGTGAGGAGGGAGTTATTGGACTGGTTGTAAAAGTTTCTCATAGTGGATTAATTCTTCCATGGTTTTTACCCATTTAGGGGTTTTCCACGTTACATGTTGTGTCACTGTGTTATTATGTTATTTTACTTGTTATGTGCACATTCATATTTATTTATATGCATTCATTATTTATGTTAACCTAACATTTAATAAGGTTAGTAAATATTTTTCCACCCCTCATCCTGAATATAGAATAGACTTTATAAACACAAGGTTTCTATCAATTTCAATGTCACTAAACACCCTCTAAATTGGTTGTGGGATATGCGGGACTTTTGATATTGTGTCTACCTCATAAAAGTCTTTAGATAAGGTCATTGTGAGGATCTGATAATGACACTTCATCTATGGATTGCATACATATAATCTTGACCAGGATTGTTATGTTAGAACTCATTATAATCATCCACTTGTTCAATCAAGGCTATAAGACGTGATACGATGTTGGGTGGAACAGGTGTGGCTTGGAATATATGTTTTGTAAGTACCTAAATGATTTCCACCTAATTGCGTCATGATATTTGGTTTTGGAACTCTTGGATTACACACACATTGTCTAGGTTTCCTTATGACTTTTAATGGTCATGTGTACATGTCCAAGTAATCAACCTATGGAAATATCAAAAAACACATAAAGAATTTGTACAAAGGCAAGGTCAATGTTTTGGTAACCTAGGCCAACTAAGGAAATGCAAGGAGTTGTGTTAAGTTTTGTATAATTAATTTTATGTTCCTAATTAACAAAGGAAATGCAAAGAGATTTAAATCAAACCAATTGATTACTCTCCTTGGATCTAATTAAATCTACGTTCAACTAATTAATCCAACAAAAGGAAACTAATTAATTGAAATCAACAAAGTAAATCTAATTTTTTTTTGTTTATTTTTAATGTTTTTAAATGGAAAGGAAATAAGAAAAATAAAGGAAACTAATTACTTTAATATAATATTTTTGTATTTTGTGTTTTCTAGAAATAAACAGAAGAAATATACATAGAAAATATAATTTCTTCTAATCAAATGAAAATTTCTTCTACTCTGAATTAAATAAACTAAATAGTGAAATAGCTAGATGTGGTTACTTTCCCATTATAGAGAAGATTTAATATAAGCTATTAAAATTTTTTTTTTCCTAATTTATAGTTTTGGATTCTTCTTCCTCTAGTTCTACCTCAAAATCATGGGAAGAATGAAAATATTCTCAAAAGTAATTCTTCTCCTTAATCTTCCCGGGTAGAACAAATTATTTCTAATACAAAGAAACTAAAACTAACACATAGACCCATAAGCTTCTTCAAACTAACTTCTCATGTAAATCCACATGGATAGGTAAGGAATAATATTTCAACAGAGAATTTTCTCGTATGCTACCAAGATCTAATAATGAATGCAATAAACTCTATAGGTAAATTAATTGTGAAAAAATAACAAGATCCATTCACAAAAACTTCCTCTGAATTCCTCCTAGGAAATTGCATACATTGGGAAAATGGTTACAATAAATCCTCAATGATGATTATGTCCTTTCAAGAAATTTAAGCTCCAAAACCCATTATGCTAGTGTATATTTGTAGCCTAGACATCCTTACTTAATTTCCAACTTTTTTCTAAATGCTTCTTTCTGTGCATGTTTTGGCCTTTAGTAACAGGATCCACCACCCTGTCTGGGTGTAGTTACTGAAACTGCCGCCCAAGGGCGGTGGTCCTATCCTTTTTCCAGATTCCTTCATGCTTGTGTTTCAAGTTTGATGAAACTTCACTTAACTTCACTTTTAGGATGCAATGTGTAGCCAAATTGTCCTAAAAATAGTTTTATATTGCTTGGTTCTCCTTCCCTCTTCTATTTTTAAATAGATTTAATTAGTTGGAACTGCTTCTTCTTTCCTTGTGCATGAAGGCACATCCCAACCCCAATTCTTATATATTCCATGCTTGTATTCAAGAAAAATGGCCTAGGATTTTTATGTATCTTGCATTGTATTGCTGCCACAATCCTGCTAGGAATTGCATAGCCAAGCTCAGATATCTTGTGTTATCTCTCTTCTACTTGCATTACAACCAGAATACCTTCAATTTTCATTACTCAAGCTCAATCTTCTTTTGATTGTTCTTGCATTCCCAATTCCTTGGAATCATATGAACACAAAAAGAAAGAAAGGAACAAACTGAGGGGACAGATATAGATACAACCAGATTTGCCAAAGCTCTTGCTTATCCAGGTTCTAAGAATTGTGTGTTTGCCTGCTTTATTTATCAAATTATCAATTTAAAATCATTAGTTTCAATTACATATCAAATAGAGTAGTAAAAATTGTTCATTTCAATTGATTAGGAAAATTACAAGTAGATCAAATCATTAGAAATATTTGCTCTTTGACATTACCAGGGAAGTTGTGGGGAACAATATCTTCTAGGGTTATGATTTGTTCTTCACCTCTGAGGTAGGGTTTGAAGGGTTTTTGATTAAATTAGGTTATTTGTTTTAGATTTAGATTCACATATTCACACAAGCCTAATTAGCTAAATTTGGTTGATTATTTGTATTTATCTTTTTTATTAGATTAAACGCATTGTTTACAAGAACCAGAAAAGATCGAAAACATTTACTTTCATTAGATTAGTTTTCTTTCATTGCTTTGTTATGATATATTGTGAAAACAACAAAAACATAGATTAGATTTCCTTTATAGTTAGCTTGTGTTACAAAATCATTCTCAATTCATTCTACATGACCATCAATGGTCCACAGCAAGAAGAGACATATGGTTGTGATCCTTTAGTCCCATAACCCAATGGGCCGGAATTGATAACTAACATTGATATAAGTTTACGTTTGACAATTTTATGCACACCTGCTAGGGAAGTTATGAGAAAATAGAACAACTAAACATGCTAAACATCATGTGCTAATCAAGCCTATGATTATTGGACTACTCCTGGCAATAGGGTTTGATTACGCGCATGACCATACAAGGGCCACAACCTCCATGAGATTTGGTTGTGATCCTCAGGTCCCACAACCAATGGGCCTGCTAACCAATTAGAATATTGACACTAGTTTGCGTAAATTGGTATTTAGATTTCACCACTTCCACCTGACATCTCATTGCATAATTTTTGTATTGAACATAACAGCCGATCAGGCTAAGACTTTCTGGACTAGACCAGAAAATCACCCATAGTCCCTTGCGGCATTACTACCTCTCGTTTCTCACTTCCATGACCTTGTCTAGAAATCCATACGAGGAACCTGCAGGTCACTTTCCACGTGTTCAACAACCAATGAATAGAATCTCGGTAAAGCTCGACATTGACTGGAGTCTGTGAAGTAGCTATCATATCAGATCGATCCATCACACCACTTTAGGTTAGGATAACATTCTTTTCCTTAGACTCACAGATCATGATATTGCATGTTGAAGACATAAGATTTCCCAATTATCTTGTTCATCACCACCACACTCACATCCATTTCCATTCTACACCGGTTGTCTCAGCATGACCTCAGGAAGTTGGGTGCGAAGAAGGTCACGTGTTGATTTTCTTTCGTACAAATTGGTGAACCTAACGTGAAGAGCTAGTCTCTAAACATTTCCACTTTTTCCATCTACTTCTATTTTCCCTTTATCCAACGGGTATTCTCATACCCCCCGAATATGTTAGGATTCGATGAATACAATCGACCCCTTCTGGGTTATGACATATACAATTATCAAACAGGTGGACAACAACAGTCACCTTCACTCTCAACATGGGCAGATAATCATTCAAATGCTCAAAATCCTCTTCTTCAAGGAATCAATGTTGGTTCTTCTATACATGTTGAGGAGTTGGACCAAATTACACAGACATATCCACATGAACAATCAAGTTCTAACAACATGAATTTCACTGGAGAAGCAAGTTCATCTCCTCAGGTATTGTTTTGACAACCCATTAGCATGTAATTAGCCCAGATCCCACATCTAAATGAGGAGTACTTAATATGATACACCAGGAGTGAACAATGCTTCAAGAATATGAATCAGGATTTTGATAGGTTGAAAGGACATGGTGATGTCCTGCTTCAAAACAATAACACTACCCCTCCAACAATGGAAAACATTTCCAATGAGGGGTGGCAACATAGTGAAAAATTCATAGTAGGATACCACACTCCTCAACAACCTCCAAAAGTTCAACAACAAACACCTAAACAAAACACCACCCCATCAATGGGTGATGTCATCTTAGAGCATTAGTAGACAAAGTCAAAGAGTTAGAGCTTTCCCAAAATGCTCAAATCTCATACGCATGGCAAGTAAGAACTTCTCATTATCCTCAGAATTATGGGAAAATACCCACAACGCATAATCCTCCAATTTATACGGGTGCTCCAAACCCTGGAGATTTACTAACTGGGACAGGGCACCTTGGGTATGACCCCTCATGCCACATATGGATATCTACAATAGGAACCAGCCAGAAGTGCATTCTCAAATGCCATACCAGCTGGAAATGCAATGTTCCCTGGCTTCGTGCCTTCAGCTCCATATCAAAGCAGTCAACCCCCCTACGTACACATGTACTCTAAATCACCACAGGGGGATATGTACACTTACCCAGGTCCTTACGGTCATCCACAGGGGATGCCATATCCCCAAAAAATGTTTACGCTATGCCATTTCAGCAACCAATGCAACCTCCACCTCCCCAACAAGGATCTTTAATGGTTGAAACATATGCAATGGGGACCTATTCTGAATATCTTAAGGAGCCTCTAGACTTTTCCATCTAGACAGTCATGCTCCCAAGACCCTTTCCCAATCTTCCAAATTTCAAAGGGGAGGGTGATCCTAATGCTCATATCAAAGCTTACACAATGGCCATTTGAGAGCTTCTCCCATGGGATGCGGTTGTTGTGAAGATTTTCCCTAAGATGATAGAAGGCATCACTCTCGACTGGTACTATAGGATACCAGAGGCTTCAATACACTCCTTCAAACAACTTGTGTCAGAATTTATTAAGGATTTTGATATGAACAAACTTTTAAGGACAGGAATCAGAGAATTCCTTCATATCAAACAAGAGCACAACAAGTCTGCAACCCACTTCATTCAAAGGTGGCGAAAGGTTCTTTAATCCTCTACAAGTGCTCCAAACATGGATCAGACGGAGCTTTGTGATTTATTCCTCCACTCCCTCAATAGGGAAACAAAGGAAGAGGTTCAAAAGTTCCTGCTAAGGAGCTACAAAGAAGTGCTAGAGGGTGCTCTCTGAATTGACCAAGAAGCCATTGACAGTGGTCGTAAGACTTATGGAGCAAATGGAAAGTTAGTCACTCCTAACCAAAATAATCCCGGTTACTCCAACAACACAAGAAATAATCAAGGACCAAAAATCCTTAATAAGAATCATGGGGTTACGACTGACGGTGTGACTAACCAACCCAAGAAACCCAATGTTGTTAATTCTCCCAATACAAATACTACAAATAACAACAACAATGGAAATAATCAGAGGAATAATAACTTCTCGCCCTCAATCAACACTGTAGATTTTAATCGTCCTCAACAACAACAACAACAACCTCAGCAACCAAGACAAATGCAGACCCAAGGCCCCAATCAATACCCAGGTGGGTATCCAAACCAATTCCAAAACCAAGGGCAAGGGTTCCAAAATTTTAACTATAACAACCAACAACCAAACAATAATCATAATTTTGGACCACAACAAGGTGCAAACCAAAGGCCTCGAGATTATGATCCTAATTTATATTGCGGTTTCCATAGGGTTTGCAGGCATGATGCAAGAACATGCCGTGATTGCAACAAGTTTTTATAGCATTTTCAGAAGGATCAAAGACAATTATTTTTGATATGTTTTTGGAAAACCCAACCATGCCGACTCAGAACACTTACATGGGACTAATATCCCCACAGAACACACCACTTAGAATATTTAATGATCCTCTCCCCACGCACCCAAAAGATGGTAGAATAGATCCCAATGGTTCAAACAAAGGTATTGTAATAGGAACCAATGATCATGAAGCCTCAACTTATTCAAACCCACAAGTGGCACCTCCTTTGGATGGCACCAACAAACAAAAATTGTGGGATTGGTAGAGTTGGACACTGAACCTCAGATTAACACTGCCACTAGAACCAAATATTATTCTTCACAGCCAATCCTGATCTACCTGACTATATCAGATGACATTTGTGATACGCTAGACAAGCCAGTAGGAGCTTATGACTTGATCAGTGACTTAACTAAGACCTTTCTCTCACATTTCCTTCTTAGATCTGTTAAAGAATTCCCCTGCTCACAGAGCTACTTTGCTAGAAGCACTAGGTCTTGGCCATTTGATTAAGGTCACCCCTCCTCCAGAAGCACAAATAAATCATGTGGAATTTTATGTCTATCCTCCAGGGCAACCTGAAAGAGATGTTGGATTTGTATTTGACATCAGCAAGATGCCCACAGATGCTGAAATAGCTCGTAGAGGTGATCCAAATTTGTTTTTACAAGTTTGGATTTACAATAATTATGTAAAGCATGTGATGATTGATGATGGGGCAACAGTTAACATAGTCCCCTTCTCTTTCCTTCAAAATTTAGGTTACAGAGAGACCAATTTCTCCTCAACACAAAACATGCTGAGAGGCTATGACAACCTCAAGGCAACATCAATCGAAACTATAGTATTTCCAGTCACCCTTGGGCCTAAGATGGTACTAACTGAGTTTTATATTATAGACCAGGAAACCAACTATAATATGATCCTTGGTCATCCTTGGATTCATCGCATGAAGGCAATTCCCTCCACTTTGTTTCAGGAAGTTAGATTCCTACATTTAGGGAAGGTCTTTGTGGCACAGGGTGATCCAAAACCCTTTGACATACATTTGGCTAACTTAAAGAAGAGGCCAGGGGTTCACTCTAAGTTTGAGCTTCACATAAATCAGTTAAACAAACCTACAAGTTCAGTGCCAGAAGAAAATTTGGTCCCTACAACAGAGTTAGAAGTCATGTGACTGATCGAAGGAATTTTGGCAGTCAAGGATGAAACCATCATCGTAGAGACAATATCGTTAGGAACCACAACAAATATTGTCGAGCTATTGGAGAAGGATTTACCTATTCTCCTTCCATTTGATTCTATGGGTATGAGAAATATCCTGGGACTCGGTTCTCTTCTAGTAGACAAGGTTTCTGTGGTTGAAGTAACTGAGGTAAAGGAAGAAGATACAAAGGATGATCCAACATCTATTTTCCATGTAACTATTAGAATCTCCATTTTTATAGAGCCAAGTTTCAGTTTGGCGTCAGAGAAGGTGTGATTCTTACCTCTCCTGAGGGAAGGATTCTACCCTTTTCATTCAAATAAAACTTTGAATGTACAAACAATGGGGATGAATATGAGGATCTTTTGCTTGGTCTCATTGTAGCTAAAAGAATGGGTTCTCTTAAGATCAGGGTATTGGTTGATTCAAAACTAGTCACAAATCAAATATCTGAGGTATACAAGACTAGAGCTAGGCATTTACAACTCTACAAAACAAAAGTGCTAAATCTAACAAAGGATTTTGACTTCATATCAATTGAAGCAATCCCACATGAACAAAACCTTCTCACGGACTCCATAGAAAATTATTATTCCTACTTCACTCCGAGTAGTGAGTTGAAAGACACAAACTTCACAGTCTCAGTTTGTGTTGAGCCTTTGGTTTTTAAAACATTGGTAATCCCAATGTTGACATACATAGAAACCGAGAACGATGAGCCTTTCATCTCAAACCATGTTGACAGTGATAAAGTAACTCTAGGCTATCTAAACACTTTCACAGAATCACATCTTACTTATCACAAAGTTGATCTTTTCTTAATCCCACATTCTTCCTCCTATTTTTTAAATCCCATGATCCTATACTCCCCAAGAAAGGACCTTGAAATTTATGAGGTAGGATAAGAAGAGGATTTAGAGTTACCTCGAACCCCACCTAAGTTTGAGGAAGGAAATTTCTCCTTGATCAAGGGAACGATCAATATAAACATTGGGATAGAGGAGGAACCAAAAATATTGAAGCTGGGATCCTCTCTAACTCTAGAGGAGGTAGAAATACATACCCAAGTTCTCAGGGAGAATAAAAAATCCTTCACATTTAGCTACAAGGAAATGACGGGAATTACATCACACAATGCAGTTCACAACCTCGTCACCAAGCCATATGTTAAACCAATTAAACAAAATTCAAGGCCCATGAATCCAAAGGTGGCCCTCATGTTGAAGGAAGAAGTGATGAAGCTTTTGTAGGTAGGATTCATCAAGCTAGTCGATTACTCACAATGGGTGTCTAATATAGTCCCCTTTCTCAAGAATAATGGAAAGATCCACATTTGCATAGACTTTCAGGATATCAATAAGGCTTGTCCCAAAGATTATTTCCCATTACCATCCATTGATGTTATTATTGACGCAATAACTGGGTTTGAATTTTTGTCTCTCATGGATGCGTTTTCTAGGTATAATCAAATCAGAAGCTCTGAGGAGGATCAAGCCAAGACTATGTTCATAACTCCTTGGGGAACCTACTGTTATGTTGTCATGCCATTCAGACTTAAGAATGTTGGTTCCACTTACCAACGGGAAATGACATATATATTCCATGATCTTATCCATAAGATTATGGAATCCTATGTGGATGACCTTTTGGCTAAGGCTAGAAAATGTTGTGATCACCCAGAGGTGCATCATATCATCCTTTCTCGCTTAATCAAATATGCCGTCACGTTGAATCCAGAAAAATGAAGAACTTCACATATAATAAATCAGTAAATTGCAAAAGATAACAAAATACAAGAGATATGGGGGGCCAAGATGCCCCTAATATTCAATATATGTAGAATAATACCCTTAAGTCAGAGAAACACCATACAATGCTCCTTAAGGAAGGAGTAACTCCACAATCTCCCAAGATGGGAATCCAATTCGAGGGGGACACCTCCAATATACCTCTACCAAGTAGAAGAATCAACTCATACCCCATGACATTGATACTCACATCCTTTATATGATACATCACATTCCTATTAAATAGGACGGGTAACACCTAATCCCAATGTAGGCCGACCCATTACCCAATATAATTAATCCCTATATGATCCCATATAGACTAACTAAGGGGATGTGTGCCACATGTCAGAATCTCCATCAACCAACATACATTATAATATTATATCCCAAGGGTACATAGCAGGGATACGTCAAAAGGTAAAAAAAATGAGAAAGAAAAACATAAAGATAGACAACATCCAAAATCTGAGTTGACGTTAGAAATCAAATCTACCTTTTAGACAAGTCCCTAGCATGGGATCCTTAGATGCATAGAAAAATCATTCTTTTTTATTTTAATGACTATCTAGTAATCACTCTTGATTAGGATCTACATTATCATTTGAGTGAGCTAGAGGTCGAATCTCAGAGGAATCCAAACTTTCTGAAAATGGGCTTACTGCAGTAGTGAAACTGGTAATGGAACGCAGTGCAACAAAAACATTTGGAAGTCAACGTCACCTAGCTCCTACCTGTAACTTCTCCAACACTCCTGCCACCTACAATCAGGTCGCCCCTTGGAATAGACTCCTTATTCAAACCGACCTATAGATGTATTATTAGCCTGCATGTTAGATTCCACATCGATGATGATAAACGAGATCTTGATGAGAGTCCTATTTTATTAGTCGAACCTTTTCCTTTTTATGATTTTTTCTTTACACATCTAACAATCTGAAGTGAGATGTCCTACGTTGAAAATCTTTGTGACTACAGTGTTGAAGGGATTATATCCTGAATCAAAAATTGAGGGTTATTGTTAAAACAGAACACCTATCAAACACGTTGAGGTCAATAAAAGTAGGTCTAGATCTAAGAGAAGTATCCAGCATCTCCAAAACTCTAATGTGAGAAGTAGTGTGAGTGTAGGATTTTGTATTGGAATCAATGGATAAAAATTTACCATCAAAGCATTTCCAATAGCAGTTGCAAACTGGTTCCTCTCCCCAAAACTAAAACGATTAGATGGGGTAGTCGAATCTAGGCTGGTTTATACATCCTCGAAGAGTGATGTGTAGTGGATTGAAAGTCGAAGCCTCCCATGGTTTCTTGTCAACAAGTGATGATTCTGACAGTCCCCAGATCTTAGATTAGACATGATTTCCCCATCCCAGATCTGAGCTAAAAGCTACATTAACAAAGAAGGTGGTTATGCGTCATAAGGGGTAAGTATGTCTATCCTACCTAAAACAAGAGCTCTGCCATAGAGCCTTCAAAGTAATGCTGCTATGATGTGAAGGACATAGAAGAGACCAAGACAGAGTCTGTTGAAGTGATAGATCACATAGCGGAGTATGTGGAGGTTAAAGAAATCCAGAGGATCCTCACAGAGAAACACCGATCTAAGATCTTCTCAGAAATTGTTGCAGTCATTTTTAAAGCGTGGGGAAAAATTATATGACTCCAACGACAGCTTGTTTGCAGGAAACGGAGCTCGTTTGCAAAAGTTATAGCCCGCTGAAATTTTTGGGCAACTGGCGAATTTTGGGTTTTTGTGCAGGTTGGACGTATGCACGCTCGCCAAGTGTTGCGATTGTATTGCGACACGTGGACGAATTGTGTGAAGTATTAAAAAAAATGGGTTTTGGAACGCCGGTCTTGGGACACTCGATCTCGGACAAATGGACCCCGCTATTTACTGGCTGGGGGCCCTCAGCCAGGTTCGACACACTCGATTATAGGAGGGGTGCCTTGGCCTCCTTCTCATTTAACCATTCAACCAACTTATGTATATAAACCTCTATATTTTCTATTGCACCATGCATGTGGGATATTGGGCATGTATTGATTTAAATTACCCACGCCTTATAAACTTATTTGCATTTTCCACGCCTATGTCTATTCATTTCCACGCCTATATTAAACTTTGCATGCATATATTAAACTTCCCACGCCTTATTTTGAACTGTCCACCATTTAAGGGATTGGGCGCCTAAAAATATGCCATGCGCCCCCCAAGAAATGCACCCCAAAGTCAAAGCGCCTATCACATAGGCTTAGGTGGCTTACTTGCCACTTGAAATGCGCACCCACCTTCTTATTTAAAACATTAGATAAGTTTCATCCAAGCGCCCAATGTGGGATTTTATTCCCAAAGGATAAGCCAAAAGCAATGGAGGGGAATGGAACTCGGGTGGAGCCGTAGTAAAAAGATAAGCACCCAGCCATCAGACCAGGAGGCGCACAAACAATATAAATAGGGTGATATTTTATTTGTAATGCATTCGGACTGTGTAGAAATATTGTATTGCTCATATCTTGAGCTAACGGTGGAATTTGAAGGAGATGTAAAAGGCAACCCCTGTTATTTTCGACAGAGGAAGACTGTGAGAAGGTCTAAATTTTGTAGAATTCTTTGTAAAGGATTATTTTCAAGATTTTAATAGATCGGTCCCATTCAACCGGACCCGGAGACGTAGGCCTCAAGCGCCGAACTCCGTTATCAATTCTTGCGTCACGTTGCTGGTGAATTCTCTTCATTTATTTCTGTATTTGCACAGTACTTGTATTTTTTATTCTTTTATTAAAAATACAAAAAGAAATAATGCACAAATTTAAATCGAAAATCAATACAAAGCAAGAAAAGTGTGTGTGCACAATTGCTAGTTAAATTTGGTTTTCAGATCATTGGTATCAGAGCTGGTTTTGACTGATTTTTGGTTCAGTTTAACGTGTTTTGGATTGCAAGTTGTGTGTTTTGGATGTTAACAAGGTCTCGATCTAAGAAGGGTGAAGGAGAATTAGTTGAAGGAGATCCCAAAATTGGTACCAGACGATCTCGAAGTCCTACAATGGAGGATCGAGAGGAAGTGGAACAAAATTTTCGTCAATCCTTCCAACAGATGAAGGAAATGGTGGAAGAAATGTACCAAGAGAGGAAAAGGGAAAAGGGGACTAGAGAAGGTAAGAAAGAAGAAAGCTCTAGTTCTGACATTCCAAAAAGAGACTCTTTAAAATCTGATTTTCTTTCATTAAAGTTAGATATCAAGTTTGAATTGCCTATGTATACTGGAGAGCTAAATGCAGAGAAGTTGGATAACTGGGTCAAGCAAATAGAAGTATATTGCAGGGTTCAGAAAATTGTTGATGATGAAGCAAAGATTCATCTGGCAACTCTTCGGATGGGTGGAACAACACTCATTTGGTGGGAGAGTAAGCTTCAGGAAGTGGAAGAAAACAAAGGTAAATAAATCACTTCTTGGTCCGAATTTGTTTCAAATCTTAGGCAACAATTTTATCCTCTTGGTTATAAGCAACAAGCTATGATGGATTGGAAAACATTAAGACAAACTAAGGGACAAAGTGTTCAAGAATACACACAAGAATTTAGAAAAAGGGCTCTAATTCTGGGAATTTCCCTAAACACAGAAGAAACACTGCTCAAATATATTGGTGGATTGCATAGTTATCTAAGGCATATGATACTTGTTTTAGGTCCTACTAATCTTGATGCAGTATGTGTTCAAGCAACCCATCTGGAAGCACGAGGGAAAATGACAAAGGAGTCCTCTTTCTCTTCTTTTAATCAGAAGAACAAGCAATCTGAAGGAAAAGGTTCGAAAGAACAAGGAAAAGGAAAGGGTAAGCATAAAACAAACTCTACTGTTAAGAAGGAAGATGAAAAACCATTTTGCAATCATTGTAAAAAAAACCATGATGAGTCTAAATGTTGGAAATTACATCCTGAAAAGAAGCCCAAATGGATGGTTAAGAAAGGAAAAGAAAAGAAAACAAACACTGTAGTGCATGATCTTGGTTCTGATTCAGGTGATGAAACCAAAATCACAGCTATGGGTTTACAAGGTAAGTCCACTCTTTCAATTTCCAACAATAGCATTTCAGATGTTGCATCTTCTTCTAGTAAACAAAGTACACCTGACGATAAGAAAAGAAATGAGCTTTTCCACATTAGAGTAATTTCAAAGCATACAAAAATTGATACTCTTTTTGATAGTGGATCTCAAGCTAATTTGATTTCAGAGGAGGTTGTTAAAAAACTAGGACTCAAAACTACACCACATCCTAAGCCTTATCCTTTGGGCTGGGTTTGTGATGATGCAAAACTGCAGGTAACTAAAACTTGTACTTTCAGATTTGCCATTACAGACAAGTTTATTGATGAGGTTGAATTGGATGTAGTTCCTTTGGATATTTGTGGGGTGGTTTTGGGAAGTCCTTATTTGTATGATCGTAAAGCAATCTTCTATAGGGAAGAAAATAAATATTTGCTTGTAAAGGATGGAATTGAGTTTATTATTAGAGCTCACCGTGAAAAGAATAATCTATCCTTGGTGACTGCAGGTCAAATGAAAAGGCTTGTAAATTCAAGAAAAAGTTTTGTGCTCATGGTGGTCAAAGCCAAGGAAAAAGAAAATGAAATGGCTTTTGAGACTTGCGATCTAAAACATAAGGATGAATTGGTAAAAATTGTTTCTCAATTTGATGATGTTTTTCAGGATCCACAAGGTCTACCTCCCAAAAGAGGGGTTCAACATGAGATACAGTTGCTTCAGGATGCACCTCTTCCCAATATCGGAATGTACAGGTTGTCAGTAGTAGAGAACGAGGAAATCAAGAGACAGGTAATGGAACTTTTGGCTCAAGGTATAATTCATCCAAGTACATCCCCATGTGGTTCACCAATTATATTGGTTCCCAAGAAGGATGGCACTTGGCGAATGTGTGTTGATTTCCGTGCTTTAAACAAGATTACTATAAAGAATCGTTACCCTCTTCCTAGAATAGATGATTTACTGGATCAATTAAGAAATGCAATTTATTTCACTAAGTTAGACTTAAGAAGTGGTTATCACCAAGTAAGAATTGCAGAAGGTGATGTTTGGAAAACTGCTTTTAAAATGAAACAGGGATTGTTTGAATGGTTAGTGATGCCTTTTGGTTTGTGCAATGCACCGGCAACATTCATGAGAGTTATGAATGAAATTTTTAGACCATTCATTGATAATTTCGTTATTATCTACTTAGATGATATTCTTATTTTCAGTAAATCATGGGATGAACATATTAAACACATCCAGAAAGTCTTAGATGCACTAAGGAGAGAGAAATTGTATTTGAAGATGTCAAAATGTGAATTTGGAAAAACATCTTTAATTTACTTGGGGTATATTGTAGGAAATGGAGAATTGAAAATTGATCCTGCAAAAATAGAGGTTATTGTGAAATGGCCTAGACCCACAAATGTGACGGAAGTTAGAAGTTTTCTAGGTGCAGTTCAGTACTGGAGGAAATTTATTGCTAACTTCTCATATATTGCATCTCCTTTGCATGCTTTGACAAGTATTAAACAGGTCTTTCAGTGGGGAGGAAAACAACAAAAAGCATTCGATACACTGAAAGAGAAGATAAGTACCGCTCCGATCTTGGCACTTCCGGATTTACAACATTCATTTGAGATTGAGATGGATGCTAGTGACTACGCAATGGGGGCAGTTTTGATGCAGAACAAACGACCAGTGTGTTACCATTCAGAAACCTTTACAAGTGCGGTAAGAAACTATCCAACTTATGATAAAGAGTTGTATGCTTTGGTTCAAAGTGTTAAAAAATGGAAGCATTATTTAATGGGAAAAGAAACAATTATCCATACTGACCATCAACCGCTTCAATATTTACAAACACAAACCAAATTGCAGCAGTCTAGACATTTCAGGTGGATGGGATTTTTGCAACAATTTCATCTTGTAATCAGGTATAAAAAAGGTATTCAAAACAAGGTTGCCGACATGTTGTCCAGACCACCAGTGGTAGTAGCATCTATCCTTTTACAGCATAGTTCTTTGGCTCATGTTAGTTACAAGGAACAATATGCAAATGATGTTGATTTTAGAGAAGTGTATGAGGATTTAGTAAGTGGGAAACAAGTAGGAGAAAAAGATTATCATTTGCATGAAGGATTGTTATATCATTCTGGAAAACTTTGTATTCCAGAAAATGAGCGTGTGCATATGATTAGGGAAGCACATACTTCTCTTATTTCAGGGCATTTTGGTGTAAGTAAAACAGTTGCACATTTACAAAAATATTGCTATTGGCCTAGAATGCATGAACATGTAAACCGCTATATAAAGGGGTGTGTTCTTTGTGCCACAAGCAAGCCAAGTAACAGGAAATTAGGACTTTACACTCCTCTTCCTGTTCCAACACGGCCTTGGGAAAGTGTTTCCATGGACTTTGTAGGAGGCTTGCCCATGACACGGAGAAAACATGATTACTTATATGTGGTAGTGGACAGATTTAGCAAAATGTGTGTGTTGGTTCCATGTACTAAACAAATAACTGGTGAGGGAACTGCACATTTATTCTTTCAGTTTGTTTGGGTTCATTTTGGTTTACCTACTTCAATCATATCTGATCGGGATTCTAGATTTCTTGGGGAATTTTGGTCAGCATTGTGGGGGTTTATGGACACAAAACTGAAAAAAAGCACTGCTTTTCATCCACAGACTGATGGTCAAACAGAGGTTGTAAACCGCACAGTGGTACAATTACTTAGGGGCTATAGTAACAAACATCCTAAATTGTGGGATGAACATCTTTATTATGTGCAACATGCTTATAATCGTGCCTTACATTCTTCTACTTTGAAGTCTCCATTTGAGACTTGTTATGGTTATCTGCCTAATTCTCCATTAGATATATATTATGGACATGAAACTGTTGTTAATGGTGCAAGTGATTCTGACAAGGCTAAAAGATTTGTGCAGAGAATACAACAGGTTCATCAGTATGTCCATGAACAATTGGAGAAGAGCCAGGCTAAGTACAAAGCTAGGCATGATAAACATAGAACTGATCACAAGTTCAAAGTTGGTGATTCAGTTTGGCTTCACATCAGCAAAGAAAGACTGACAGGTGAAGGTAAAAAATTGAAACCTATACGGTATGGTCCGTTCCAAATATTGGAAAAAATTGGTAACAACGCTTTCTGGTTAGATTTACCTCCATATATGCAAATCTACTCAGTTGTAAATGTTGAGAATTTAAGATTGTATGAACCGCCTATGATTATTGATCATGATGATTCTAACATAATGCCTTCCATTGATGATTTTGCTCCTGAGTATCTTGATGAGTTGCAGGAAGACATCATTTTGGACAGGAAAGAAAGAACTTTACGAAGAGGTGATATTGAGTATCTTCGTGTTGGGTTCAAAGGCATGCATCCGAACAAGGAAAAATGGATGGAAACCAGAAAGGTAAGGGAGAAATACCCTCACCTATTCACCAATTAGGTTGACTTTTGGGGTCCAAAAGTTTCTCAGTGGGGAGGAATGATCCAGAGGATCCTCACAGAGAAACACCGATCTAAGATCTTCTCAGAAATTGTTGCAGTCATTTTTAAAGCGTGGGGAAAAATTATACGACTCCAACGACAGCTTGTTTGCAGGAAACGGAGCTCGTTTGCAAAAGTTATAGCCCGCTGAAATTTTTGGGCAACTGGCGAATTTTGGGGTTTTTGTGCAGGTTGGACGTGTGCACGCTCGCCAAGTGTTGCGATCATATTGCGACACGTGGACGAATTGTGTGACGTATTAAAAAAATGGGTTTTGGAACGCCGGTCTTGGACACTCGATCTCGGACAAATGGACCCCGCTATTTACTGGCTGGGGGCCCTCAGCCAGGTTCGACACACTCGATTTAGGAGGGGTGCCTTGGCCTCCTTCTCATTTAACCATTCAACCATACTGTGTATATAAACCTCTATATTTTCTATTGCACCATGCATGTGGGATATTGGGCAGGTTTGATTTAAATTATCCACGCCTTATAAACTTCTTTGCATTTTCCACGCCTATGTCTATTCATTTCCACGCCTATATTAAACTTTCCATGCATATATTAAATTTTCCACGCCTTATTTCCAACTGTCCACCATTTAAGGGATTGGGTGCCTAAAATTATGACATGTGCCTCCCAAGAAATGCGCTCAAAGTCAAAGCGCCTATCACATAGGCTTAGGTGGCTTACTTGCCACTTGAAGTGCGCACCCACCTTCTTATTTAAAACATTAGATAAGTCTCCAAGCGGCCAATGTGGGATTTTATTCCCAAAGGATAAGCCAAAAGACATGGAGGGGAATGGAACTCGGGTGGAGGTAGTAAAAAGATAAGCGCCCAGCCATCAGACCAGGAGGCGCACAAACAGTATAAATAGGGTGACATTTTATTTGTAATGCATTCGGACTGTGTAGAAATATTGTATTGCTCATATCTTAAGCTAACGGTGGAATTTGGAGGAGATGTAAAAGGAAACCCCTATTATTTTTTACAGAGGAAGACTGTGAGAAGGTCTAAATTTTGTAGAATTATTTGTAAAGGATTATTTTCAAGATTTTAATAGATCGGTCCCATTCAACCGGACCTGGAGATTGGTTGGATATTTTGTCAAACCAAAATATGAGGTTCAACCACAGTACATGGGATTAAATCCCTCCTCAAAGACAGGTGAGGCTGCCTGTTTATTGCTAATCTAAAACACAGTAAATAATATATACAATATTCACACTAATCTAACCATTGGGGGTTGGGATGAAATCCCGAAATCCACATTCACACGATTCAAGGATATTGCTTTCGTAAGTGAAATAGGTTAGAAACTGTTACAGTGAAAGAAGCACGGTAGAAAAGAAATGGGAGAAACGTATTTTCTTTCGAGTAAACACAGAGCACGAAATAATCATACGAGTTTTAGATCACAGATATAGTGTCCGAGATAATTAGAAACACTGAGATTCTATGCAAAGAATAGCTTTAAGATCATGAACATAAGAACACTGTCTTAAATAAGATATATTTCACAACACAAAGTCTGCAAAACAATATCAACTTCTATTCTTCAAAATGATTGAAAGAAAACACAAAGTTTTTCTCCTTTCCAATAGCCTCTTAATGCTTCAAAAATTCTCGACCCTTTTGAATGCACAGGCATCCCTTATTTATAACAAAAGGAAGCTAGAGATAAAACAGGACAGATCCTAAAGAGTAGCATGTTAACTGGAGTTTCAGTTTTGCATGACTCTCACGCAGGAGATCAAGTCAAAACATGAATTAAAAATATGACAAAACGGAAATAAAAAAGACATGTCAATCTAAAAATAGAAATGACATGGGACGTTGGGAATTAATCCGAATCATCATCTTTTGCTTCTTCTTCTTTCTCCTCCTCCAGCTGAGACTGTTTGTTACGAAACTCCTGGAACTTCCGAATAATGCCTTGCATTTCATTCTCATCAGGCGCAGTGGAATGATCATTCCACATTTCGCAGGTTTCATGAACATCACTGGCAGTGCCGGGAAGTTTCTTCAATCCTTTGCTGAGCTTTCTTAAGGCCTCTAAAGTGTGCTCAATCCTTACAAACTGACCAATGACTTCAAGGTCAAATCCGTGTACAGGTTCATGCTGAATAGATTCCTGAACTTGTTTGAAGAGATCATCTGCTGATAGGATACCTGCGTTCCCAACTGACACCTTTGGACAAATCTTTAGCAATTCTTCTTCCAGATCACTTTTCCCATCGATCAATTTATCCCTTGATTCTCTCAACTTGCTGCAGGCTTCGTTGAGGATCTTTACTCTGAACTTGATGGCCTTGGTCAGCTGAAAGTGTTTATCTGTATGTGGAAGAACGCCTTCTTCTACCAAGAGATGTGCTGGTATTTGCTTTAGCACTTGGAGAGCTTCACAAGTCAAATCAAGCTGTCCAATTTCTTCAGTGAATTCCTCATCCATCTTCTCTCCTTCCTTCTGAATCTCCCCCAAAGACTGATGAACTTTCACCACGTCTTGAATTACTTCCTTCCCTTGTTGGAGCAACTTTTGGATCCATTCATCAACCACCCTTCCTTTTTTAGCAATCTTCTCAATCGTAGGCACCGATGAGAAATCAAATCCGGCAGATACAGAAGAAGATGGTATGGATTCCAGGGGTGTTGAGAGTTTAATCAAAACCTCTGTCAACTGCTCCACTTTTTCCTTAAGCTCATTTCTGCTGTCCTTTGTTTCTTTCAACTTTTGGCACAGGACGTCTATGGAATCCTTTGCATCTTGCTGCGCCCCTTTTGCTGTCACTTTCCCTAGAGCCACCCTGGTTACCTGGTAATCAGCAGCTGTTACATCATCTCTAGTTTTGTCAGCTGAGGGAGTGGCAATCTCTGCGAACTTATCTCCTGAAGCATCCACCAAAACCCTTGAAACTGTTTTGGGTTTCTTGGCTGATCTCGCAGTAGAAGCCTTGAGTGAGCTGAAATCAAAGGCTGGTAGGGGTACAATCACTTTCCTCTTCCTCGGAGTTTGCTCGAGTAGCCATTGTGGTGTATCAGAGGAAACTGCCAATGTTGTAGTAACTGGTATTCTACTCTCAAGGGGAGAAGATTCTACTATTGGAGGGGGAACAACAGCCAACGTGGTAGTAGGTGCAATGAATAGAGGCACAGGTTGTGGGGGAGTGTTGGTGATCACTTGGGTTCCAGCAGAGAGGGGTGAGAGCCCGGAGAAAATATTGGCCATGCTTGAAGAAGTGGATGGGGAATGAGGAGGCTGAAGTGGTTGTTGAGGGGGAGGCACAGATTCAGTTTCCAAAGCCTTGAATGCAAGAGATAAGGTCTCTCCAGTTGAGCAATCAGCAAATGGTGAAGTCAAGAGCTGGCTTCCTCCTTCTTCTAAATTAATCTCCCCTATTTCTGGTGGTGTTGGTGATTCTGGCACAACCACCGTTTGAGCTGGAGAGACAATTGAAGAGATTTGTCTTTCTTTCCTCTTCTTGGGAATCCTGATTTTTATAGACCCCCCAGAAGATTCTTTGTCCTTTTTCTTTTGGGAGGGCCCCACCTCCGTTTCAGCCAACTTTGGAAACTTGTCATCTTTAAAATTCATGCCCCAAGAAGAGAGCCATTTTTTGGTGCGAGCAAGAATGAGAGCCGACCTATCTGTGATAGAGGCTTTTTCGCTGGCCGACCAATCAATAGGCGGGAAAACGTATCGATCTTCATTAAGCCCATCATAGGACATATCCAACACACTTTCATTGTCAGTTGTGCCATCTGGCAAATCAGAAAGCTCTAGCGTCTGAATCTCATTAATAGTTAACCTACTATTATCTTTTCTGCGAACTGCAACTTCGTTACGCAGATCCACCCAGATATCCTCAATGTCAGGCCTGTGCAGATGTTGGGCTCCATAGGTTCTAAGTACTCCTCGGATGTCAAAACCATCCCGAGACTTCATATGCTTCTTTAATTTCTCCTGGAGTTCACATTCAACATTTTTAGCCTTTGCCACTGTCGAGCAAGTATATCTCCCAATAGAAATTGGGAAGGATACTGCTGCCTTATGCTTGCTCTGTTGGAATTTGTGAAAATCCAATAGCTGTCTGACCAATTCTATTAGTATCAATCTATCCCCTGGATAGCGAGGCAGACGGAAAGGCTCTCCTGAGTACATGACCGTTCGAAGGTAGGTAAACTTCTTGAACTGTAAGAAGATACATCCCCATTTAGATACCTCAGTCCAAGATTCGTCTGATACCCTTGTCTTTCTTAGCCCTGGGTTCAGCTGGCAGATGTTCTCGTAGAAAAAGGCGTCATTCACCCTCCTAAAATGATCCTTGGACCCCTTCTTTGTTATTTGAGGATAATACTTATAGACTGGGTTTGTCGTTCTGCTTCCTTTAGTATCCAGTCCGGGATAGCTCCTCATCCCAGCTGCTGCATAGGCCACATATGAGAACATATAAAACTTTCCGGTCGATAAGACCGTCGTCATCTGAGAGTCAATCTCATTACTGATAAGGGTTCCCCAGTCAATCCCTTGCTGGTTCTTCTTGATGGTGACCATAAACTGATACATCCATCCATGAAATAAATTTGATTCCGGCAAGCCAAAAACCCGGCTCAGCAGGGTGATAATGTCATTGATTTCTTGTATGAAATCACATCTAGGAATAGTTCTTGGAAATCTAGATATTACTGGTTTTGCCTTGACCAAGAACTTCTTATTGACATCCTTAATGCAATTTTCCTGGTTACTGTCCCAGGCCTTCTGAGCCGACTTGATATTTAGGTCCCCATACTCCTCGAAATTAGGTAGTTTCAGGAGATCATCAAAATAAGCTCCATCTAGTTTGATAACTACCTCACCAGCCTGATTCCTTACTGAACGAGAAGCCGAGTCGTAACTGGACGCACAAGCCAAAACAAACTCTGGACATTGGGCAGACATGGGAAAGCCTGCTGCAAGGGGCAAGCCACTGTTAGCTAAAGCCATCATCCATGGGGTTTGAGAAGAACTCTTCACCCTATTCCAAAAGTCGTCCATATCTATGTTGCCAAGTTCAGTATCCCTGATATCATAATTACAATCAATATATGATGGGGATTCTGGTTTCTTAAATTTGTACTTCATCCTGCTAGACTTCTCGGCCTTCTCCTGAGATGGACCAGGGTCCGACATGAAGAATGTGGAGGGAGAAAGACTCGGAACTCAGGTGATGCTGTTCAAACTGGAAATCCCGATTGACTGAATGCGCTGGAAGAAGAGAAGAACCCGACACGCTGAAGAGGATGTCGGAAAACCCTGAGAACCCGACAAGTTTGATCTGTCGGAACTTTGGCAAAGCCCGACACTTGCTTTTTGATGACGGAAACAGGCGGAAACCCGGCACTCACTGTTAATGGCGGACATGGGAGGAAACCCGGCGCCCACTTTTGATGACGGAACTTCGGAGATTCCCGACACTTACTGTTGAGGTCGGAATGTTGAGAAACCCCGATACTTCAAGCTTCCTTTATACTCCGGGCCTTTGAATCTGCAAAACAGTCTTCAAAAACCGAGAAGCAAAAACAAAGTCTTTCCTGTATTTCCACATATACAACTTCCTTTCTTTTTTTGTTATTCATATTCCATACATCATGCATATAATTAGAATTTTGGAAGAAACAACATCAATTGATAGTCTCAAAAAAGAAAATAAACCCTAAAAACCCAAAACCCTTTCCAAAACAACACAGAAAGAAGAAGGGAAGAAAACCTTCAACAACTGGCAAGAAATTGGGAAGAAAATACGCGCAATCGATTCATAAAAATCAAGAATAAAGAAGGGAAGAAAAATACCTTCGATTCGAGACAGGTAAGATCGAAAACAAACGATCCAATCGGGCAATGCGAGTTTGCGGGTTTTGAAAGCGGAAGAGCATGCGAAAAATCCACGAATTAAAAATATGAATGGTAAGAATGACGTGGAAATCCGCGTATTTATAAGAAAATTAGTAATAAATACACTTCAGCTCGGCACGTGCCAACTCACCAACCATTCGGCATGAATGCCATGTCAGCATGTTGGAGGGGTCCGAAAACCCGACACGAAGAGATTTAGTGCATTCCGGGTTTCGGGTTTCGGAAAACATAGAGCACAAAACATGAAGTGCTTAGGTGCTACATAGCCCCGAAAACCCGAATACAAAGGATTGAGCGGACTTCGGGAATCGGAGAACATGGCGCATAAAACATGTTTTGGATCATGGATGTTCCGATGCTTTGGGGTTCCGAAAACCCGAATACAAAGGGTCTTCTCAATACAAGGCGGGTTTCGGATTTCGGAAGTCAGATGTCATAAAACATGTTTTAACTTATGTACGTTCCGATGCGTTGAATTTCCGAAAACCCGATTTCAAAGGATTTTTTTCAATACAAGGCGGGTTTCGGATTTCGGAGGTCACGCGACACAAAGCAGGTTTAAACTTAGGTATGTCGAGCTGTTGGTAACACCCGAAAACCCGATTTTCTTTAAAAGAGGCCATAATGCAAAATCACTTCGAAAATTTTGTAGGGGTTATCCGATCGTTTTGTCGTGAACTCAAAACGGGGATAACAGCTGGCTCCAGTTGGGGACTTTCTTTGCAATACCAAAGGAAGAGAACTCAGAATCTCTGGTCTTATTCATTAGGCTACGGGGTCAAGGAGAAAACCAAAACAAAACAAAACGAAGAAAGAAAGAAAGAAAACCAAAAGCAAACACACAACAAAAAGCAAAATATGTACAATGCAAGAGAGCATCTTGCATTAATGGTAGAACAGCTTTAGATGTTGTCCACTGAAAGGCAAAGGGAGTAACCCTCCATCCAGATATGATAGAAGGAAACTATTTTCACCATTCAACTCGTGGATCTTGAAAGGTCCTTTCCATAAAGAATCAAATTTTCCATGCATTCCTTTCTGTTCTCTCCTTTTATCCCAAAGCAACACCAGGTCTCCAATCTGGAAGTTGCGCTGCTTTGACTTTTTATCGAAAATCTTCTTCACCCTGCTCTGATGATCTGCTATACGATCAACCACCTTAATTCGCTCTTCTTCTAGCCTGGTTAGGTACATAACCCTCTTTTCGATAGAATTCTGAAAAGCTACATCTTCAACCGCTTTCGCCAACTGCAAGGCCGGCAATTCTACTGAGATAGGAATTTCAGCATCAATCCCGTATAGCAACTGAAAAGGGGACATCCCTATGGCTCGCTTTGGAGTGATCCGATCAGCCCACAACGCATCATACAATGCTTTGTGCCATGTCCTCTGATTTTCATCTACTAGTTTCCTGATTATAGTAACCAGATTCTTATTGCTGGACTCAGCTTGCCCATTGCCCTGGGGATAATAGTCAGATGAATGAGCCAGAGTAATGCCGAATCCATAGCAGAATTCTGTTAATTCATGTGACGAGAAGTTAGAGGCATTATCCGCTACGATCTTATGAGGCACACCAAATCTGACGATTATGTTTTCTTTCAGGAACTTGCAAACAGCTTCAGAAGTCGCTTGCTTGATTGGTACAGCCTCTACCCACTTGGTAAAATAATCTGTAGCAGTCAGCACATAGTTGTGTCCAGCACTGGAAGCAGGATTCAATGTTCCGATAAAATCAATCCCCCATTGGCGAAAAGGTTCTTCAATCACCACAGGCTTCAGAGGAAGAGCTGCTAGCTTGGGACGACCAACGAAATGTTGACAAGCTTCACATTTAGACACCCATTCTGCTGAATCCCGGAAAAGAGTAGGCCAATAATACCTAGCCCGTAAGATCTTATATGCTGTTACAGAGGACGAAAAATGTCCTCCGCATGCTAGGCTATGAAAGGATTCTAATAACTTTTCCTGTTGTGATTTATCGACACAACGCAAGAAGACACCATCAATACCTTTCTTGTATATTGCATTATTCCACAAAAGGTATTTTGCAGATCTTAACTTGACGGTCCTCTTCTCTTTTTGAGTTAAATGTGGAGGGCATTCACCATAAGTTAGGAAGAAAGCAATGTCCGTGTACCATTCATCGGTCGTACTCACAAAAAGCACCATAGGCAGCTCGGAAGAAGTATCTTGATTCTTTTCACACTCTGCTTCAGCATGATTCTCTGCAATCAATTGACACAGGCCTCTTCCTCGTACCAACTTGGTAGGTTTGATGTCCAAGTCATACTCCTGAACCTTAGCAATCCAAGTACCTCGTTGGCTTCCCAGCTCTTGTTGAGTTAGAATGGATTTAACAGCAGTATCAGGAACGAGAACACGAGTATGAGAATTCAGCACATAGTACCTGAAATGCTTCACCGCTCGCACCACCGCATAAGCATGTTTTTCAATCTGCGACATCTTCAATTCATGCTCTTTCAACGGACAGCTCATGAATGCGATAGGAGCTTCAATGCCTTCTCCATTTTCCTGCATCAGGATCGCTGACACTGTGTGGGCAGAAGCATAGCTATACATGATGAAATCTTTCTTGAAGTCTGGACATACTAAGACAGGAGCACAAGCAACTGCCTTTTTGATTTCTTCAAATGCCAGCTTCCCTTCTGTACTCCATCGAAATGGAATTTTACCTTTCATCATTCCAAGGATATCCTTGGTTTTGTCAGCGAAATCGGGTACAAATCTTCTCAAGAAATTAACCTTTCCGAAGAAAGAATGAACTCCTGTTTTACTTGTGGGCAAGGTAAGGCTCTGAATAGCCTTTACCCTTTCTGGGTCAATTTTAGTTCCTTCTCTGGTCACAATATGACCCAGCAGCTTTCCTTCTGTAACCCCGAACATGGACTTCTTAGGATTCAACGAAATCCCGTGACGTCTGCATCTTAAAAGTACCTGTTCTAAATGACCATAATGATCACTCCGCTTTTTAGAAAAAACGGTCAAGTCATCCAAATACACGACTATGACCTTGCCCATCAGATCTCTGAATGCTAGATCCATAGCCCTCTGAAAAGTAGCTCCGGCGTTGATCAGGCCGAATGGCATCCTCCTGTAAGCAAAGGTACCCCATGGGGTCGTGAAAGCTGTCTTGTGTTGATCTTCTGTGGTTACTTCGACTTGATTATATCCTGAAAACCCGTCGAGCATGGATAACATTTCCGATCCAGTTACAGTTTGTAATACCTGATCCATGATAGGCAAGGGATAGTTATCCTTCAGTGAGGACTGATTTAAGTTACGGAAGTCAACACAAATCCGGATCTCACCATTCTTCTTCCTGACAGGGACAATGTTTGCAATCCAAGTGGAGTGATGGATTGGGAAAATAATTCTGGCATCTAACATCTTCTGAATTTCTGCCAGGATAGTCCCTGAAATCTTCGGATTGTAATGTCTTTGCTTCTGTCTATACGGCTTGACATCAGGCTTCAAAGGGATACTGTGCTGTACATCTTTAGGCTTGAAGGATTTCAAATCTGCATAAGACCAGGCCAACACATCGATGTATTTCTTCAAAAGCGAAATGAATCTTACCTTCTCTTCAGGAGAACAACATTTACCGATATTCACCATCCGAGGTTGATCAGATGAACCTAGATTGATTTGATCTACTTCAGAGGAAGAAGCTCCTTCAACTTGCCTTTTGTTTTGGATAAAGCGATCATGTTTGTCAAACAGACCCTCCAGGGAAACCAGACCTTTTGGTATCTTGTTGCCTTTCAGCTGGATAAATTCACCATCAACCTCTTGATATGGCTCTGAAATAGTTTCACGAAAGGCTGATTCCGAACCTTCAAAATATAGCTCACTGAAATTGTCAGCCTTTTCTAGAAAAGCCAACACCTGTTGATCATCATTGAATACCTGCCAGTGAGTTGCATTATCTGGGACGCTAGGGCGGTACACAATCTCGATAGAGTACGTGTCTTGCTTGAACTGAGGATGAGGAAGAAGAAGAGATGCAGATACGGCCAAAGAATCAGCCTTGTCATTATAATCTCTTAAAACTGCCTTAATAGAAAATGCATCAAAGCATTCTATACTATCCCACACTTTGTTCCTGTAATGCCTCAACTGATCATTTTTCACCTGATATATACCCCTGACCTGATTAACAATCAGCTCCGCATCCCCCTGAACCTTGAGATTCCTGATTCCCTTCTGTCTGGCCAATTCTAATCCTAATAACAGGGCTTCATATTCGGCCGTGTTGTTAGTATTATCAAATTGCAACTTATAAGCTGATGGAAAAATCTCGGAGCTAGGAGATATGAGAACAACACCAGCGCCTGATCCAGAGGCTGAGCAGCTACCATCAAATTCGAGCGTCCAAATTGCATTGGGATCTTCCTCTTCCACATCTACAATGGGTATCTCTGAAGCCATGAAATAATTCCCGAAGCTAGCATCTTCGAAAAGAATCTGAGCCTTAGGATCATCTGATTTAGTCACCAAATACTTTGCCTGCGGTTCAGGATGAAGAACCTGTTGAACCCCTTTGACTGGGATCTTGGCTTTGGTCCAATCCATACTAATCTCTCCTCCGACATCTTTACAAAATCCTCTACCCAAGAGAATACCATAAGCCGCAGGGATATCAGCAACCAGAATAGTCATTTTTACTCTCTTCTCAGGGAAGGCAACAAATGCAAACTGTGCGTCCTTAATTTGACCAATCAGAGGGACTTGTTTAGTTTCCATGGAATAGCACCGTCCATATGACTTAGTCAAAGTAAGCCCGAGGGCATGGGCCACTTTTGCGGGCATAACATTATCAGAGGCCCCTGAATCAATGATGCAATTGCTGAGTTTAAACCCATTTATAAGTAGAGACAAATAAAATGGTTCAATCTTTCCTGAGGAAGAAGCAGAGGTCAGATTATTCTGAGGTGTGGGTTGAGTAGGATTTGAAAGGAGACCTTTGAAGGTGATGGGAATGGCCGCTTTACTTCTGATGAACTTGGCCAGCTTTTCAAATTGTTCAGGATTCGACTGAAGGTATTCTGCTTCTGACATTTGAATTTTGGTTCTCTTTGCATGATCAATAATGTCGAAAGCAGTATAAGAAGGAATGATAGTAGGCTCAGTTCTAATTATATGAGCTTGTGCTGGGGCACTGACCTTAGGAGAAGGAGAATAAGGAGCAGCTGTCTTTTTAGTAACCTCTCTTTCAGTTTGCGCCGAAATAGGGGTACCCCTCTTGACTATGGATACAGGAGGTTCCTTATTCTTCTCCTTAGTATTTTCCAGAGGCTTTCTGGGAACCTGAGATTGGGACCGAGTGAAAACAGCAAATGATTGACCATCTGGCTCACATTCATCTTCATCATATTCCAAATAACCAATGCTGGAGTCGCCAGCTGACTCATCATAAGACTCATCAGCATATCCTGAAGCTTCGAAATCCTCACGGGAATCTTGTTCTTCTGGTTCATCATCTTCTTCAATTATTTCCACTGCTGCATTAACAGGAGGAGCTTCAATTGCTAACCTCGGTTGAGCAGGAGCTAACCGTGGCCTATCTCTGGACAGGTGCACCATTGTTATTAAAATTCCGCCTAGGGATATCCCGATATGGAACATTGCTCACCTGCTGAGACACTTGCTTCTTTAAAGCAATCAAATCATTAGCCATTTTTTGAAACATAGGATCAGTATTACCTTGAGAAGAACCTTGATTTTTGATTTTGGGTACATCTTTCTTGATCCTTCCGGCTAAGATGAGATCATCCTCTATTTCAGTAGCCGTTGACTGAGCAGTAGCCAAATCTGGGATAACCGACCTTCGTAATAAAAAGCTTATATCAGGAGGTTGAGCATTGATGAAAAAGCATTTTTGGTTTCCCGGAGTCGGTACAGCTATTTCTGGAATCTTCTGGATCAACTTGTTGAACTTAGCCACGAATTCGTGGGCTACTCCGAGGACAACCCGCCTGCAACAAAGAAGAACGCAATATGCTCTCGGGATGCTGCTTTTCCCTCCCCATTGAACTTGGGATGTTCTTAACTGAGCACGTGGTAACTCACATGCAATGGGGGAGTCAAAGGAAGAGGACCAATTACTTGCAACCCCAAGGCACAGGTGACCACCGCCATCCTTCTGAAAGAGTGCGTATAGGGACCGCGGGATCAACAAGAGTAGTGCAAACGGCAATTGCTATGCTTCACGTTTTCGGATTCCGATTTCTTCCTCCTAACAGGTGAAGAACTTCTGGCTCATTCGAGAAAAAAACCTGTTGGGAGAAAGGCTGAAAATTGTGCTTTTGCAGCACTCAAAAAGTGATCATTTCACCTTGAGTCTCGGCGAGAACCGAGTGAAGATCCTTCCTCCTGGCCAGCTTGAACTGAAAGGAGATCTTTATTAAAAATAAAGGGCAATAGGAGTCTGCCAGACCCCGAGAGGATAAGCTTTTGTACTTTATCTTGTATTTCCCCAGCGGATCGCCAAAAACTGTTGTTGGAATTTGTCAAACCAAAATAATGAGTTTTCAACACATGCATGGGGATTGATCCCTCCTCAAGACAGTGAGGCTGCCTGTTTTTATTGCTAATCTAAACACAGTAAATAATATATACAATATTCACACTAATCTCCATTGGGGGTTGGGATGAAACCCCGAAAGCCACAGTCCACGATTCCAACGATATTGCTTTTCGTACGTGACATCGGTATAAACTATTACAACATTTAAGAAGCACGGTAGAAGAATGGGAGAACCTATTTTCTTTCCGAGTAAACACCAGAGCACGAAATAATCATACGAGTTTTAGATCACAATATATTGTCCGGATAATTAGAAACACTGAGATTTTATGCAAAGAATAGCCTAAGTCCTGACACATAAGAACAATCTCGTAAATAAGATATATTCACAACACAAGACGGAAACATATATCAACTCTATTCTTCAAATGATTGAAAGAAAACACAAAGCTTGTTTCTCCTTTCCAATATGCCCTTACTGCGCAAAAAATTCTCGACCCTGGTGAATGGCACAAGATCCCTTATTATAACAAGAGATCCATTAGCCAAATAGGCCAGATCCTGAAAGTAGCAGTTTTTAACTAGAGTTTCAGCTTTTGCAGGATGTCTCCACAGCAGAGATCAAGGCGAATCGGATTAAAATAACTATAAAGGAAATAAAAGAGGTGTCTCTTAAAAATAAGATGACATGAGACGCTGTAGCTCAATCCGAGTCATATCTTTTGATTCTTTCTCCTTTCTCTTCTCAGCTGAGACTGTTTGTTTTCCGGACTCCTGATTCCGAATAATGCCATTGCATTTGTCGTTTTCCTCAGGGCATGGAACGATCAGTTCAGCATTTCGCCGGTCTCATTGATTCAGCTGGCACCGCCGTGTCGGTAAGCTTTTTTACCGTCTTGCGGAGATTTCTTAAGGCCCCCAACGTATGGTGTCTCAATCCTCACAAACTGACCAATGACTGCAAGTCAAGCCCTCTACAGGTCATCTGAATAATCTCTTGAACTTGTTTGAAGAGATCATCTGCGGATAGGGCACTTATTTCCCACCGCATCTTTGGACAAAGCTTTAGTCAATTCTCCTCCAGATCACTTTTTCCCATCGATAATTTATCCCTTGATTCTCTCAACTTGCTGCAGGCTTCGGTAGAATCTTTACTCGAACTTGATGCCCTGATCAGCTGAAAGTGTTTTATCTAGGTATGTGGAAGAACGCCTGCTTCTACCACGAGATGTGTCTGGTATTTGCTTTTAGCACTTGAGAGCTTCATCACAAAGTCCAAATCACTCTGTCGCCAAGTTCTCATTGAATTCCTCATCCATCTTCTCTCCTTCCTTCGAATCGCTGCCAAGGACCTGATGAACTTTCAATTCATCAACACACCACGTCTTGAATTACTTCCTTCCCTGGTTGGAGGCAACTTTTTGATCCAGTTCATTAACCACTCTTTGCCTTTTCTTTCTGTAATCTTCTCAATCGTAGGCACGCGTGAGAAATCGAATCCTGCAGAAGCAGAAGCAGATGGTATTGATTCCGGGTTTGAGAGTTGTTAATCACAACCTCTGTTCAACTGCTCCCAATTTTTTCTTAAACTCAGCGCTGTATCGTGGTTTTCCTTTCACTTTTGGCACTCACGTCATGATGGAAGCCCGTGCATCTTGTTGCGCCTCCTCTGTTTGTCGATCCCTAGAGCAACCTTGGTGATCTGATAATCGCAGCGGTTACTCATCCCTATTTTTGTCAGCGACTGTAGTGCGATCTCTTGCGACTTATCCAGTATCTCCTAATCCTCTACCAAAACTCTGAACTGTTTTTGGGTTTCTTTCCTTGGCTGATTTTCGCAGTAAGAGTCTTAGTGAGCTAAAATCAAGGGGTGGTAGGTGATTAACAATCACCTTCCTCTTCCTGGGGTTTTGCTCAAGTAACCATTGATGGAGTTCAGAAGGAACTGCTTGTTGTAGTACAGTAATCTACTTCAGAGGAGATATTCTACTATTGGAGGGGAACCGTATCAACGTGGTAGTAGGTGCAACAAGAGAGGCACCGGTTGTGGCGAGCCTGGTATTATTTGGGTTCCAGTAGAGAGGTGAGAATACCCCATAGACCATGCCTCCATACTGAGAAAGTATGGGGATTGAGAGATTGGAGTGGTTGTTG